>OW240916.1:328635213-328763674 GCA_933207985.1 Pelobates cultripes
GATCCGGCCCAGCATTGGACAAGAAGAGATGAGTCAATTATTATTATTATTATGATATTTATACAGCGCCGTCAAATTCCGCAGCGCTTTACAATGGGTGGACGAACAGACATGTAGTTGTAACCAGACAAGTTGGACACACAGGAACAGAGGGATTGAGGGCCTGCTCAGTGAGTTTACATGTTAGAGGGAGTGGGGTATAGTGACACAGTAACAGAGGGATTGAGGGCCTGCTCAGTGAGTTTACATGTTAGAGGGAGTGGGGTATAGTGACACAGTAACAGAGGGATTGAGGGCCTGCTCAGTGAGTTTACATGTTAGAGGGAGTGGGGTATAGTGACACAGTAACAGAGGGATTGAGGGCCCTGCTCAGTGAGGTTACATGTTAGAGGGAGTGGGGTATAGTGACACAGTAACAGAGGGATTGAGGGCCTGCTCAGTGAGTTTACATGTTAGAGGGAGTGGGGTATAGTGACACAGTAACAGAGGGATTGAGGGCCTGCTCAGTGAGTTTACATGTTAGAGGGAGTGGGGTATAGTGACACAGTAACAGAGGGATTGAGGGCCCTGCTCAGTGAGTTTACATGTTAGAGGGAGTGGGGTATAGTGACACAGTAGACAGAGGGATTGAGGGCCTGCTCAGTGAGCTTTACATGTTAGAGGGAGTGGGGTATAGTGACACAGTAACAGAGGGATTGAGGGCCTGCTCAGTGAGTTTACATGCTAGAGGGAGTGGGGTATAGTGACACAGTAACAGAGGGATTGAGGGCCTGCTCAGTGAGTTTACATGTTAGGGGGAGTGGGGTATAGTGACACAGTAACAGAGGGATTGAGGGCCCTGCTCAGTGAGTTTACATGTTAGAGGGAGTGGGGTATAGTGACACAGTAACAGAGGATTGAGGGCCTGCTCAGTGAGTTTACATGTTAGAGGGAGTGGGGTATAGTGACAGTAACAGAGGGATTGAGGGCCTGCTCAGTGAGTTTACATGTTAGAGGGAGTGGGGTATAGTGACAGTAACAGAGGGATTGAGGGCCTGCTCAGTGAGTTTACATGTTAGAGGGAGTGGGGTATAGTGACACAGTAACAGAGGGATTGAGGGCCCTGCACAGTGAGTTTACATGTTAGAGGGAGGGGGTATAGTGACACAGTAACAGAGGGATTGAGGGCCCTGCTCAGTGAGTTTACATGCTAGAGGGAGTGGGGTATAGTGACAC
This sequence comes from Pelobates cultripes, assembly GCA_933207985.1. NCBI lineage: Eukaryota > Metazoa > Chordata > Amphibia > Anura > Pelobatidae > Pelobates > Pelobates cultripes. Next base: position 328,636,429 of record OW240916.1, read on the forward strand.
AGTAACAGAGGGATTGAGGGCATGCTCAGTGAGTTTACATGTTAGAGGGAGTGGGGTATAGTGACACAGTAACAGAGGGATTGAGGGCCTGCTCAGTGAGTTACATGTTAGAGGGAGTGGGATATAGTGACACAGTAACAGAGGGATTGAGGGCCCTGCTCAGTGAGTTTACATGCTAGAGGGAGTGGGGTATAGTGACACAGTGACAGAGGGATTGAGGGCCTGCTCAGTGAGTTTACATGTTAGAGGGAGTGGGGTATAGTGACACAGTGACAGAGGGATTGAGGGCCCTGCTCAGTGAGTTTACATGTTAGAGGGAGTGGGGTATAGTGACACAGTAACAGAGGGATTGAGGGCCTGCTCAGTGAGTTTACATGTTAGAGGGAGGGGTATAGTGACATTTAAATAACAGAGGGATTGAGGGCCTGCTCAGTGAGTTTGGCTACGCCAGGAGGGAGGGGCATAAAGACAGTAACAGAGGGATTGAGGGTCCTTCTCAGTGAGTTTACATGTTAGAGGGAGTGGGGTATAGTGACACAGTAACAGAGGGATTGAGGGCCCTGCTCAGTGAGTTTACATGTTAGAGGGAGTGGGGTATAGTGACACAGTAACAGAGGATTGAGGCCCTGCTCAGTGAGTTTACATGTTAGAGGGAGTGGGGTATAGTGACACAGTAACAGAGGGATTGAGGGCTCTGCTCAGTGAGCTTACATGTTAGAGGGAGTGGGGTATAGTGACAGTAACAGAGGGATTGAGGCCCTGCTCAGTGAGTTTACATGTTAGAGGGAGTGGGGCATAGTGACAGTAACAGAGGGATTGAGGGTCCTTCTCAGTGAGTTTACATGTTAGAGGGAGTGGGGTATAGTGACACAGTAACAGAGGGATTGAGGGCCCTGCTCAGTGAGTTTACATGTTAGAGGGAGTGGGGTATAGTGACACAGTAACAGAGGATTGAGGCCCTGCTCAGTGAGTTTACATGTTAGAGGGAGTGGGGTAAGGCAGCGGACACGGTAACAGAGGGATTGAGGCCAGTGAGTTTACATGTTAGAGGCAGTGGGTTATAGTGACACAGTAACAGAAGGATTGAGGGCCTGCTCAGTGAGTTTACATGCTAGAGGGAGTGGGGTATAGTAGCACAGTAACAGAGGGATTGAGGGCCTGCTCATTGAGTTTACATGTTAGAGGGAGTGGGGTATAGTGACACAGTAACAGAGGGATTGAGGGCCCTGCTCGGTGAGTTTACATGTTAGAGGGAGTGGGGTATAGTGACACAGTAACAGAGGGATTGAGGGCCTGCTCAGTGAGTTTACATGTTAGAGGGAGTGGGGTATAGTGACACAGTAACAGAGGGATTGAGGCCCTGCTCAGTGAGGTTACATGTTAGATGGAGTGGGGTATAGTGACAGTAACAGAGGGATTGAGGGGGTTGAGGGCCTGCTCAGTGAGTTTACATGTTAGAGGGAGTGGGGTATAGTGACACAGTAACAGAGGGATTGAGGGCCTGCTCAGTGAGTTTACATGTTAGAGGGAGTGGGGTATAGTGACACAGTAACAGAGGGATTGAGGGCCTGCTCAGTGAGTTTACATGCTAGAGGGAGTGGGGTATAGTGACACAGTAACAGAGGGATTGAGGGCCAGTGAGCTTAGAGGGAGTGGGGTATAGTGACACAGTAACAGAGGGATTGAGGGCCCTGCTCAGTGAGTTTACATGTTAGAGGGAGTGGGGTATAGTGACACAGTAACAGAGGGATTGAGGGCCCTGCTCAGTGAGTTTACATGTTAGAGGGAGTGGGGTATAGTGACACAGTAACAGAGGGATTGAGGGCCTGCTCAGTGAGTTTACATGTTAGAGGGAGTGGGGGTATAGTGACACAGTAACAGAGGGATTGAGGCCCTGCTCAGTGAGTTTACATGAGAGGGAGTGGGGTATAGTGACAGTAACAGAGGGATTGAGGGCCCTGCTCAGTGAGTTTACATGTTAGAGGGAGTGGGGTATAGTGACACAGTAACAGAGGGATTGAGGGCCCTGCTCAGTGAGTTTACATGTTAGAGGGAGTGGGGTATAGTGACACAGTAACAGAGGAATTGAGGGCCTGCTCAGTGAATTTACATGTTAGAGGGAGTGGGGTATAGTGACACAGTAACAGAGGGATTGAGGGCCCTGCTCAGTGAGTTTACATGTTAGAGGGAGTGGGGTATAGTGACACAGTAACAGAGGGATTGAGGCCCTGCTCAGTGAGTTTACATGTTAGAGGGAGTGGGGTATAGTGACACAGTAACAGAGGGATTGAGGGCCTGCTCAGTGAGTTTACATGTTAGAGGGAGTGGGGTATAGTGACACAGTAACAGAGGGATTGAGGGCCTGCTCAGTGAGTTTACATGTTAGAGGGAGTGGGGTATAGTGACACAGTAACAGAGGGATTGAGGGCCCTGCTCAGTGAGCTTACATGTTAGAGGGAGTGGGGTATTGTGACACAGTAACAGAGGGATTGAGGGCCTGCTCAGTGAGTGTACATGTTAGAGGGAGTGAGGTATAGTGACACAAAGGGTAAAAGTAGGGGTACGAAATAGGTTGTTAGAAAAGTATTCACTGAGGGTAATTTGAGGTAATTTTTGACAGTTGCAGGAGAGGAGTCATGGGGGTGGGAGATAAAAACCTGCTAACAGTTTAATTGATATGCTTTCTTGAAGAAGTGAGTTTTCACTGCTTTTTTGAATGAGTGGAGACTGGAAAGTCTTACGGAGAAAGGGAAGAGAGTTCCACAGAGGAGGTGCAGCCCTGGAGAAATCTTGATAATTGAGTTGCAATAAGACCTTTTTTTAAGCTATGCTCCCTTGCTGCTTCGCTGCCACAACCTTATTCTCTGCCATTTAACTCCTAAACAGCAGAGAATTGAGCAGTAACACTGTAGGGACGTGACAGCTGAAACTGTTTTAGAGAAATTCTTTAAATGCTCTTAAAGCAGTAGGAAAATCTGCATTTTCTGATAGAATCAACTCTGTTATGACCTTTTCTAATCGACCCAGCGTGACATAATGTAAGGTGTGACAGCCCCACTGCAGCATGACACAGTGTAAGGTGTGACCCCCCCCCGCATAGTGTAACACAGTGTAAGGTGTGACCCCCCCCCGCTGCAGCGTGATACAGTGTAAGGTGTGACCCCCCACGTAGTGTAACACAGTGTAAGGTGTGACCCCCCCACCCACTGCAGCATGACACAGTGTAAGGTGTGACCCCCGTAGCCGCTGCAGCGTGACACAGTGTAAGGTGTGACACCCCCGCGTAGTGTAACATAGTGTAAGGTGTCACCCCCCTCCCGCAGCGTGACACAGTGTAAGGTGTCACCCCCCGCAGCATGACACAGTGTAAGGTGTGACCTCCCACCCGTAGTGTAACACGGTGTAAGGTGTGACCCCCCCCTTCCCCCCCTAGTGTGACACTGGCCACTGGAGGAGCCTGGTCACCTGCCTCCTGCCACTGGACTATGGCCCCATGTTTAACACTGTTCTTTTGCCCTGCAGAAAGGCTGGTTCGTGCCTTTCTGCAAATTCTTAAAGCCATGCGAGCAAGCTATGCCATGGAGTCCAGCCGTATACTGAAAGACTGTATGAAAGACTTTGGCTCCATGAGGCATACAGGAAGAAATTTAGGGAACTGAGGAAAACAGGGAGGGATACCCATACTGAATGGGCATTCCGGCTACACAGGGCAGCCCGAAATTGGATGAAGGGCTGCCAAGCAACCACTCTGGAGGATGCGTTACAACTCCTCCTATTAGAACAATTTTTTAACCATACCGCAGAGGATATCAAGGACTGGGTTAAAGACAGGAAGCCTAAAACTGTGGAGGAGGCAGCAAGACTGGCAGATGAATACCAGGATAACCGGAGGCGAGAACAAGACCTGCATTTAAACAGCCTTATTCAGCCACAACCACGGCTGCACCACCTAGAGCCCCTCTGAGTAATTCGCCCCACAACCCAGCAGCAGCACCCCGACAACCTGCAGTGTGTCACTACTGCAAACAACCAGGACACTTTAAAAATCAGTGCTCACGTTTAAACCGGGGAAGCTGGGAAAGGCAACCCCCACAGTCACAACCCAGGGCCGTTGCTCATTTTGTACAGCAGGAGAGTACATCGTGGGTACCTCCCCACGAGGAACAATGGAGTGTGTTGCACGAAGTCAACCCTGTGCAAGCCGGAGGTGACAACCGGGACCACCACCGTCAATGGATTACGGTAGACGGGGTGGGGGCCCGCGCCTTAAGAGACTCTGGGGTCACGTTAACTGTGGTTCAACCGCACACTGTCAAGGCTCAAACTCACACGGGCCGCACTGTGGCAGGAAGGGTAGCCGGGGGTGCCATCCACAAATTACCCACGGCTAAAGTTCTTGTGGATTGGGGCTCGGGATCTAAACAACTAGAGGTTGGCATTATGCAGGAGTTACCAGCCGAAGTACTGTTGGGGAATGATGTGGGCTGTTTAACTTCCCAGCTGGCCCGAGACACCACAGCCGAAGCTTATCCGGTTACCACCCGAGCTCAAGCTAGGCTGGAAGCACCGCTGCACTCTGAGGAAACCCAGGTAGGAGTTGAAATCCCCCCTTTACCCGACCCCCCTCCCTTGTTCTGGGATACTCCCCAGGGTTTTGAGCAGGAACAAAGGACTGACCCCCTTCTAGCCGGGTATAGAAAAGCAGTAGGGGACAATAAGAAAGACCACCCCCACGAAAAGTTTGAATGGCATAAGGGACTGTTGTATAGGGTGACGGATGGGGCGGGACACGGAACCGCCCAGGTTACTAAAAGACAACTAGTAGTGCCCCGCAAGTTTCGGGCTGAGTTACTAAGACTCAGCCATGATATTCCCCTAGCCGGACTTTTAGGGGTTAAGAAGACTAGGGACCGCCTGACCCAAACTTTCTTCTGGCCCAGGATCACTCAAGACCTCAAATACTATTGCAGGAACTGTGACGTTTGCCAGAAAATAGGGAAACGGGGTGACCACCAAAAAGCGAAGCTCCACCCGTTACCCATCATAGAAGAGCCGTTCCACCGGGTAGTGGTAGATTTAATAGGACCCCTCAGTCGGCCCAGTCAGTCTGGTAAAAGGTTCATACTCATCGTAGTGGACTATGCCACTCGGTACCCCGAAGCCGTGGCCCTCCCCAATATAGGGTAGGTTTCCCCCAGGAGATCCTTTCCGACAGAGGGACTCAGTTCACAGCTCTCCTGACACAACAGCTGTGGCAGAGGTTTGGAGTGAAAGCCCTTTTTAGCGCCCCATATCACCCTCAGACCAATGGTCTCTGTGAACGGTTTAATGGCACGCTCAAGCAAATGCTAAAAACGTTCACAGAGTCCTGCAGGAACTGGGAGAAGTATCTTCCCCATCTTCTGTTTGCCTATCGTGAGGTGCCCCAGGCATCCACGGGGTTTTCCCCCTTCGAACTCCTGTTCGGGAGAAAAGTTCGGGGCCCCCTGGATCTCGTACGGGAGCACTGGGAGGGCAACACGGATGATGGGGGGATCCCTATAGTCCAGTACGTATTGGAATTCCGCGACCGGGTGCGAACTCTCACCGAATCAGTTCGGGAGAACCTGCAGGCGGCCCAGGACTTCCAAAAGAGGTGCTACGACAGGGGTGCCCGAGACAGAGTCTTAGACTTGGGCCAAAAAGTGTTAGCTTTGAGACCTGCCAAGAAGGATAAGCTCCAGGCGGCCTGGCAGGGACCCTTTAAGGTGGTGGAGCGAATGAGTGATACCACCTACATTGTAAGCAAATGTTCTGATGAGAGACTGACCAAAGTCTTCCATGTGAACATGCTGAAGCCTTACTACGAACGGATGGAAGATGTCGGCGCCGTATGCGCCCCCTCTTCCGAAGATAGCGAGGGAATTCCACTCCCCGATCTGTTAGACCCCTCACCCTGCAGTATTGACCAGGTCAGCCTTGGTCAGAACCTACGACCTATAGAGCGACAGGAAGCGGCCGGCTTACTCCGGATGTTTTCTGCCATCCCAGGCTATACCTCCGCTGCGGTACACCGGGTAGATACCCAGGGAGAGACGCCACTACGGCAGCAGCCATACCGCATTCCCGAGGCCGTGCGTGAGAGCATGCTGGCAGAAATTGCCGACATGCTCAAGTTAGGGGTAATAGAACCCTCTCAAAGCCCTTGACCGCGCCATAACAGACGCCTACCCCATGCCCAGAATAGATGAGTTACTGGACCGTATTGCCGAGGGTAATTACTTGACCACTCTGGATTTGTGCAAAGGGTACTGGCAGATCCCCCTGGAGTCTGCCGCCATCCCCAAGTCGGCATTCGTCACTCCTTTTGGGCTTTACCAATTCAAGGTTATGCCCTTTGGGATGAAGAATGCCCCGGCTACGTTTCAGCGGATGGCTGACAGGCTCCTGGAGAGACTCCAGGACTTCGCATGTGCGTATTTAGACGATATTGCTGTCTACAGCCGCACATGGGGAGACCACCTAGGCCACGTGTCCAGGGTGCTCGAGAGAATTCACCAAGCAGGGCTTACGTTGAAACCGGACAAATGTCACGTGGGTATGGCGGAGGTACAGTACCTCGGCCACAGGGTAGGGTCAGGTAAACAGCGGCCTGAGCCAGCCAAAATAGAGGCCATAGCTAATTGGCCCCAACCTCGGACTAAGACCCAGGTCTTAGCCTTCTTAGGAACAGCCGGCTATTACCGGAAATTTGTCCCCGACTATAGCGCCCTGGCCAAACCCCTCACTGATCTCACCAAAAAGGCCCTTTCCAAACAGGTTACCTGGACCCCAGAGTGTGCGGCAGCCTTCCAGAAACTGAAAGCAGCATTGAGTGAGGCTCCTGTGTTGGCAGCACCCGACTACTCTAAACAATTTCTTGTCCACACAGATGCCTCCATGTTTGGGCTGGGAGCCGTGTTAAGCCAGGTGGGGGATGACGGCATGGAACACCCGGTGGCCTATCTAAGTCGTAAACTGTTGCCCCGGGAAGTCAGCTATTCCACCGTGGAAATGGAGTGTCTAGCCCTGGTGTGGGCCCTTAAGAAACTCCAACCTTATTTGTACGGCCGGCCGTTTACTCTGATGACCGACCACAACCCGTTGGTGTGGTTAAACCGGGTGGCTGGCGACAACCCTAGACTTTTACGGTGGAGCCTAGCCCTTCAACCGTACAACTTCACCATGCAATATCGTCCGGGCAAACACAATGGTAATGCAGACGGTTTGTCCCGCCAAACGGAATTGGATGCTTAACCTGGACTGTTTCTTTGTTTCCCCTCGGACATCCCCAAGCCAACCAGTCAGGGTCTTGGCGGGTATGCCGACCTATGGACTTATAGGGGAGCAGGGTGAAGAAATGCCCCTTTTATACTGTATATGCACTCCTTGTATTTGTTTGTTAATAGCAATGTTTCCCTATGGCATTTGGTAGGTAAAACTACCGAATGCAGACCACCCTGTTACCCCTTTATACAGACTGTACCCCCTTGCTGGCTGGATTACGTTCGGCAGAAGTTTTGCACGAACGGCAGGTCTCGCCGCCATTTCGGAACTTCCTCGTGTTCGCGACCATTTTAGCTCCCGAACAGCGGTGTTTGCCATTGAATGTCTGGAACTGAAAACGGACACTCAAACAGGCGAACACCGCTGAAGCCTCCAGACTTTCTGTAAAACCCCTTCCAAACTACTGAACGACCGGGCGTTCGGTAGAAAGACTTACCAACAGATGGGGAATCAAGCGAACCAAGGATGGTAGCTGGATGGCCGGCCATTCGGGAGGTTTTTCATGCGATCTAAGACCGACTGCAGGGCCAGAATTCATGGAACTGTTTTCGGCTACTTTGCCCGTGCAGTTGGTCAAAACTTCTAAGTCCTATATCTCTCGAACGGTTGAACCGAATGGACTGAGTTTTTAATATGTTGGTCTCCCAGACAATAGCTATCTGGGGACAAGTCCTTGGGGTACATCCAAACTTTGGGGAATTTCTGTTACGTTTTAATTGTGTTTAATGGTTATCTGAGGGGAGGAGATGTACAGTATGTATATTGTTAGGATTGGATGTATGGCTAATTATATGGGAGGCTCCCTTGCATGGGCTGAATTCCATAAAAAGAGCATGCCTGTCATTAAACCTGCAGTTCATCTTTGTACCCTTATTCTGACTATGTATGCTGTTTGGGAGTTTGTGTGTTTTACTGTGGGAATTATCCAGGAACACTATTGGATTTACAATTGGGAATTCGTCTACCATAACTACTGGATGGAGGGCTATATTCACTGGGCTCTGGCTGTTTGGGAGGAAACTACTGATTAAGGTTTAAATGTACTTGGTTTCCTTACAAGGATCTCATGTGTGTGCTTATGGAATGTAGTGTATAGGGATACCAGTTTGTGTAGGTGATGCAGTGTGTTTGTGTGTAGTGGAAGCAGTGTGTTTTTGTGTAAGGGATAGAAAGCAGTGAGTGTTGGTGTATAAGGGATGTATTGTGTGTTTCTTGTTGTGTGGAAGGGATGCATTGTGTGAATCTGTGTTTGTATGCGTAAGGGATGCAAAGTGTGTTTCTGTGTATGTAAGGGATGCAGTGTGTGTGTCTGTAAGGGGTGCGTTGAGTGTGTGTAAGAAATGCATTGTGTTTCTGTGTGTGTGTGTAAGAGAAGCAGTGTGTGTTTGCATGTGTGTGTAAGGGATACATTGTGTGTTTCTGTGTATATGTGCAAAGGATGCATTGTCTTTATGTGTAAGGGTTGCATTGTGTGTTTCTCTGTGTGTAAGGGAAGCATGTTGTGTTTGTGTGTGTATAGGGATGCATTGTGTGTGTGTGTGTGCGCGTGGTGTGAAAGAGCTCCCTGTCCTGCCCCCTGTCCTATAGAGCTCTCCCTTCCATTCCTTAGAGATCTCCCCTGCCCCTTAGTGGTCTCTCCTCTCCTCTCCCCTCCCACCTCCCTTAGTGGTCTCCTTTTCTCCCCGACTTTCCATTAGTGGTCTCTCCTCTCCCCCCACCCTCCTTTAGTGGTCTCTCCCTCCCCTACGTTCTCATCTCCCACCCCCCGTGTTCTCCTCTTCTTCTCCCCCCGTCCCTGTAATCTCTTCTTCTCCCCCTTCTCCCTGTAATATCTTCTTCTCCCCGTAACCTTTCTTTCTCCCTGTAATCTTCTTCCTCCCTATATCTTCCCCCTCCCTATAATCTTCTCTCCCCTCTCCCTAATCTTCTCTCCCCTCTCCTCTCTCTATATAATCTTCTCTCCCCTTCTCTCTCCCTATAATCTTCTCCCCAAATCTTCTCTCCTCCCTATAATCTTCTCCCCTCCCCTATAATCTCCCCTCCCCTATAATCTCCCTATCGCTCTCCCTCCCCTATAATCTTCTCTCCCTCTCCCTATAATCTTCTTCTCCCCTCTCTCCTATATAATCTTTCTCTCTCCCCTCTCCCCTATAATCTTCTCTCCCCTCTCCCCTATAATCTTCTCCCTCCCCTATAATCTTCTCCCTCCCCTATAATCTTCTCCCCTATAATCTTCTCCCCCCATAATCTTCTCTCCCCACCCTCCCTGTAATCATCTCCTCACCTCCCCTGCCCTGCTGTAGCGTGGCCGAGCTCCTTTCCGGTCCGCGAGTGTGCACTTCCTGTCAGTGTGCACTTCCTGTCAGTCCCGCCGGGTCGCGGACCGGATAGGAGCTCGGCCACGCTACACGGGCAGGGGAGGGGAGGTAGTGCGGCAGCCGCCTGAGCGCTCTCTATAGAGTGGTCAGGCGGCTGTGGCATTTAAAGGGCAGGCGATGGGGGCACCGGCCCTGGGAGGGAATGTGATGCATTGTGGGATTGTAAGCTTGTGATTGGTCAATGTCCAATATGTTTCCCAGTCTTCCATTTGGTCCCCTAGGGGAGTGTCCACCAGGTGGGAGACCTGCATAAAAGCCGGGCAGGTAGCCCCAGTAAATCAGTTACGCTTGATCCTCAAACGAAGTGTCGTCTCGTTCTTGGGGGGAATTGGATTGCATGCTGATACAGTGCGACTGCCAGGAGTGTAAACTGTTCGTATGGTTTTTCCTGTTCGGCTGTTTACAGCATTTGTGTGTTTCCTGTTCGGGAGTTTGGAGCATTCCCCTGGTTCCAGTTCCGGAGATTAGTGAATTCATGTGTTTGCAGTTTGGGAGATTGGTGAATTCATGTGTTTGCAGTTTGGGAGATTGGTGATTGCAGTAGCTGTCTGTACATTTGAAAAGGGGAATATCACCTAAACGTTTTAACCTCTTGTGTGCAAAACGGTCCGTTACAGTGACGGTGTAATGTGTGATCCCCCCTGCAGTGTAATAAAGTGTAAGGTGTTACACTAATGTGCCCGCCCCCGTAGTGTAACACAGTGTAAGGTGTGACCCCCCTCCCCCTGCAGTATAACAGTGTAAGGTGTGACCCCCACCCGTAGTGTAACACAGTGTAAGGTTTGCCCCCCCACCCCCCAATAGTATGACAGTGTAATGTGTGACCCCCCCGCAGTGTAACACTGTGTAAGGTGTGAACCCGCAGTGTAACACAGTGTAATGTGCCCCCCCATAGTGTAACACAGTTTAAGGTGTGACCACCCCCCTCCCCCTGCGGTATAACAGTGTAAGGTGTGACCCACCCTGAAGCGTGACACAGTGTAAGGTGTGACCCCCCCATAGATTGACAGTGCAATGTTTGACACCCCCCCACCCCCCCTGCAGTGTAACACAGTGTAAGGTGTGAACCCGCAGTGTAATGTGTCCCCCCCATAGTATAACACAGTGTAATGTGTCCCCCCCATAGTATAACACAGTGAAATGTGACCCACCCTGAAGCGTGACACAGTGTAAGGTGTGACCCCCACCCGTAGTGTAACAGTGTAAGGTGTGACCCCCCCCCCATAGATTGACAGTGCAATGTTTGACCCCCCCAGCAGTATAACAGTGCACGGTGTGCCCACCCTCCCCCGCAGTGTAACACAGCGTAAGATGTGACCCCGCAGTGTAACACAGTGTAAGGTGTCCCTCCCTCCCCACAGTGTAAGTGTGACCCCGCAGTGTGACTCCGCAGTGTAACACAGTGTAAGGTGTGCCCCCCCCATAGTGTTACACAGTGTAAGGAGTGACCCCTCAGTGTAACACAGTGGGGTGTGTCCCCCCATAGTGTAACACAGTGTAAGTGTGACCCCGCAATGGAACACAGTGTAAGGTGTGACCCCGCAGTGTGGCAGAGTCTGGCACCAGTTGTTAGTGTTCCCCTAGGGAATCTTGTTCCTTTCACCCAAATACCTGCTGTACTCCTTCTCTCCAGACCCAAAGCGTATCCTAGGCATGTCCCAGCTTAGACAGAACTCCAGGGTAGCCTGTCCTGCAGGGGGCACTGTGCAGCCTGCTGCCACTGCAGCCGCCGTCTTCTTTCCTTTCACAGAGGGGGTGCTGGGACCTTTTGGGGTAAACATTTTGACATTAGCAGTTCATTTAGTTTGTATTGTTTATATATGCAACAGTTTTCCGTTTTTCTGTTTAATAGTTAAGCAACCTAGGAAAGTAATAAACTGCAGAGCTATTGAAGCAAAAGAGACAGCAAGATGCCTAGGGGTCAGAAGCAAGGGGAGATGCCCTGGCCAATCAGCATCTCCTGATACAGATACATTGAATCAATGCATCTCTATGAGGAAAGTTCAGTGTCTCCATGCAGAGGGTGGAGACATGGAATGTCAGTCATACCGTGCAGCACCTCCCCAGGAAGCACCTCTAGTAGCCATCTGAGGAGTGGGCAGTGGAGGAATCCTTAGGCTGTGACGTAAACACTGCATTTTCTCTGAATAATAATTATAGTGTTTATAGTGATAATTGTTTACTGCAAAAAGGCTGAAGGGAATGGTTCTACTCACAAGAACAAATACATTAAGCTGTATACTTTACATTAAGCTGTAGTTTTTTGGTGACTATAGGGTCTCTTTAAGGCTAAGCTCTATTTCTATGTTGTGTATTCTGTCTGTTGTCACTGGATATCACTGTCTGTCAGCAGTCACTGGTTATCACCGTCTGTCTGCCAGCAGTCACTGGGTATCACAGTCTGTCTGCCTGCAGTCACTGGGTATCACAGTCTGTCTGCCTGCAGTCACTGGGTATCACCGTCTGTCTGCCTGCAGTCACTGGGTATCACTGTCTGTCTGCCTGCAGTCACTGGGTATCACCGTCTGTCTGCCTGCAGTCACTGGGTATCACTGTCTGTCTGCCTGCAGTCACTGGGTATCACCGTCTGTCTGCTCGTGGTGCGTCACTGGGTATCACCGGCTTCGTCTGCCTAAGCGTCACTGGGTAATACCGCCTGTCTGCCTGCTGTCACTGGTATCACCGCCTGTCTGCCTGCAGTCACTGGGTATCATCACAGCCCGTCTGCCTGCAGTCACTGGGTGGTCACCGCCTCGTCTGCCTGCAGCTCACCGGGTATCACTGTTCGTTCCGCAGTCACTGGCATCACCGCTCGTCTGCCTTTCAGTCACTGGGTACTGCCCGTCTGCCTGCAGTCACTGGGTATCACCGTCTGTCTGCCTGCAGTCACTGGGTATCACAGTCTGTCTGCCTGCAGTCACTGGGTATCACCGTCTGTCTGCCTGCTGTCACTGGGTATCACCGTCTGTCTGACTGCAGTCACTGGGTATCCCTGCCTGTCTGCCTGCAGTCACTGGATATCCCTGCCTGTCTGCCTGCAGTCACTGGATATCACTGTCGTCAGCAGTCACCGGTTATCACCGCTGTCTGCCTGCAGTCACTGGGTATCACCGTCTGTCTGCCTGCAGCCACTGGGTATCACCGTCTGTCTGCCTGCAGCCACTGGGTATCACCGTCTGTCTGCCTGCAGCCACTGGGTATCACCGTCTGTCTGCCTGCAGTCACTGGGTATCACCGTCTGTCTGCCTGCAGTCACTGGGTATCACCGTCTGTCTGCCTGCAGTCACTGGGTATCACTGTCTGTCTGCCTGCAGTCACTGGGTATCCCTGCCTGTCTGCCTGCAGTCACTGGATATCCCTGCCTGTCTGCCTGCAGTCACTGGATATCACTGTCTGTCAGCAGTCACTGGTTATCACTGTCTGTCTGCCTGCAGTCACTGGGTATCACCGTCTGTCTGCCTGCAGTCACTGGGTATCACCGTCTGTCTGCCTGCAGTCACTGGGTATCACTGTCTGTCTGCCTGCAGTCACTGGGTATCACCGTCTGTCTGCCTTCAGTCACTGGGTATCACTGTCTGTCTGCCTGCAGTCACTGGGTATCACCGTCTGTCTGCCTGCAGTCACTGGGTATCACCGTCTGTCTGCCTGCAGTCACTGGGTATCACCGTCTGTCTGCCTGCAGTCACTGGATATCCCTGCCTGTCTGCCTGCAGTCACTGGATATCACTGTCTGTGTGCAGTTACAGTATATCACTACCTGTCTGTCAGCAGTCACTGGACGAGGTATAAATGAAGCACTGTACCATGAGGATTGGAACTGTACCCATTCTCTTTAATATTTTTATTAGTGATATTGCAGAAGGTCTTGATGGTAAGGTATGTCTTTTTGCTGATGATACTAAGATATGTAACAGGGTTGATGTTCCAGGAGGGATAAGCCAAATGGCAAATGATTTAGGTAAACTAGAAAAATGTTGTTTCGGCGGTCACCCGGAAGTCTTTTCCTATCTCGGGGTGCACGTGACGCGAGCGTGTCATCGCCCGCGCCGCGTCACGTGAACGCAGAGACCCGGAAGTCACTGACTTCCGTTTTCTCCTTTCCATATCCCCTATTGAACCCTGATCCACCAATGACTATCGGCCATTTGCGATCACATGATCGCTTGGACAAATATATTTTCTCTTTTTCTTTTACAATCTCTCTATATTATCACTATTATATATCTTTATTAAGTCCATAAAATTTTTTAGCTTGTATATATATCCATGAAGCTTGTATAGTTCTATATTTATGTTTATTTATACAAATGTCATTTGAGATCTTTTTTGCATAAATTATGACGTCATTTTGGCGCCAATATTGAACTTGTTAATGGACTGAATGTCTATATAAACCCATTTATACCAGGCCTATGTTTTCTAATTGCCAGTTGAAAAAGCCATGTGTGGTGAAACGCGTTTTGGCTATTTTACTATTTTATCTTATATTAATAAAGGATTATTGGCTAGTATATACGCTTCTTTTTCTGCCATATACCTTTTTATTCTAGTTTTTTTCCATATTTAATTTATTTATTTCATTTTATTTCTGGACCTGGTTTTTTATCCATTTTAATACAAGCACCTGTGTAGCTCAAGAATCCTAGGTGGGGATGATACCACCTATACGATAAAAGTGAGCAGTATATCCTGCTCACTCAAATGTGAGTATTCTATACATAAACACATCTATTCCACGTTATATATAAATATACAGTGAGCACTATTGTGTACCACCTTGTTTTCTCTCGAGGATTCTCGCTACGTACATACGCCTATATCCCACCAGCGGGGGACCAATACCGCTGATTGCAAAGTACATTTGCGCTAATTCAAGCTCTATAATAGGTGAGTGCGATATTTTTTCACTTTGAATCTTCATAAAGAAACTTTAACTACAGTCTACACTATTGGAATTCTCTTCTGTTCTATTCACATATTGTCATCTGGAACAAGAATTTGATGACCACTTCTTTGTCTGGACTATTCCCCTTTTTATAACTTTTTAAGTGGACCTGAATACTTCTTGTTTATCTTAGGACTCGTTTATATATATTGTTCTGTTATATATGTAAGTACTTACTATATTGCTTCCACTCTGTTTTTTATCAAGATATTCTGTTTTAATTAATGCTTGTGTCACTTGTTTTATATTTATATTTATTTTAATTTTGTGGCGCGACCTAAAAACCCCTTATTTCTCAACCTTTCTCCTTTCTTTGACGTACTGTGAGGGGACGTCTTTATTTTAGGTTGCAGCCTATGCTTACATATTTTGTAATATTCCATTGACACACAAAGCGCTGAATCCACTATCTCTTGCACATTTCTATTGATAAGGCATTAAAAGAAGCTTTATGTAATGAGATGAAGAACGTTCAAGGCTAGAATGTACCTGACAAGTTTTAGCCAATCCTTAATTCCATTCTCATAGTTTATAGAAGACGTTGAACTATAAACTCATGCTGTTTCTTACCTTGAATGGAGTTCAGACGACCATCTTCCAGCAAATCTGTCCATATCTCCTGCCCCAACCCCGCAGGGTCAAACTCTGTGCAATGTGAAACATGAACCCCTGTCTGAAGAGAGAAGATTTTATTAATTTCACGATCACAATAAAGAGGGCTAAATAAACCTTGGAAAGACGGACAGCAAATATACAATAACAGTAACAAAACCTGTACTAATAATACAGAAATCCACAGTGAGATAAACGGGAATTGAATCGCGTTTACACAGCACCGGCCTATGTCACAGTCGGCAGCTGGGATTACTGTCCTTCAAACAAATACAGTTGCAAGAAAAAGTATGTGAACCCTTTGGAATGATATGGATTTCTGCACAAATTGGTCATAAAATGTGATCTGATCATCATCTAAGTCACAACAATAGACAATCACAGTCTGCTTAAACTAATAATGTCAGGATTACAGAATGATCCAGCATGTAGAATTGTGTAACACAGAGGACTGATAGGTAACGTATAGCGGACCTTAGGTTTAGATGATAGTACTTTAATGGGGAGGGGGCCCTCCGCAGGTCGGATTCTCAGACTGAAGTTCTGATGGGCTAAAACATCAGCGTGTCGTAGTAAGTAACAAGAAGGACTGCAGAGACGCTCAGTGATTCACACCGTCTGCCCAGCTCAAAGTGTTAGCCACACTGACAAGGCTGCTCTCCCTGCTCCACCAGGCTCTTCTTGCTTCTCTTCTGCCCCAGGTTCTCTGCTTCTCTTCTGCCCCAGGCTCTTCTCGCTTCTCTTCTGCCCCAGGCTCTTCTCGCTTCTCTTCTGCCCCAGGCTCTTCTCGCTTCTCTTCTGCCCCAGGCTCTTCTCGCTTCTCTTCTGCCCCATTCTCTTCTTGCTTCTCTTCTGCCCCAGGCTGTCTGCTTCTCTTCTACCCTAGGCTCTCTCTGCTTCTCTTCTGCCCCAGGCTCTTTGCTTCTCTTCTGCCCCAGGCTCTTCTTGCTTCTCTTCTGCCCTAGGCTCTCTGCTTCTCTTCTGCCCCAGGTTCTTCTTGCTTCTATTCTGCCCTAGGCTCTCCCTGCTCCACCTCTGCCCCAGGCTGATCCTGCTTCTCCAGGCTCTCTCTGCTTCTCACAGACATGTAAGATCACACAAAGACACAGATACAAGAACCGATACACAAACCGATGCACATACACACAGATCTAAAAAAATGACACACAGATACAGTGATACAGATACACACACTGACACATATACAGATACATAGAAGCACAGAAACAAACACTGACACATGCAGATACAGTTACAATCACTGACACACATGCAGATAAATAGACACACATGAAGATACACAGATACAAGCACTGCTACACATGTAAATGCACAGACACACAAACAGTTGCAGACACACTGATACACATGCAAATACACAGATACACATGCTGACACACAGATACACACACACAGTTGCACAGACACACTGATACACAAACTTACAAATAAAATTATTCACATACAGATACAAACACTAATACACAAATACAAACAATCACAAAGACATGCAGGTAAACACACAGACATACACAATGTCACACATAAAGATACACACACTGGCACTCATGTAGATAAACACACTGATACACATACAAACACTGCCATACATGCAGACACACATACATATGTACAGACATACTCATATACACATTCTGGCTTCTGCTGACTTGGGCTGGTAAGAGTTGGGATCTTGCTCCTCACCTAGTACACCCTTCTTCCGCACCGCAAAGTCTGTTTGAGCTGAGAGGAAGTGCCCGGCACTCTATCACTCCCTCCCAGCAGGTTAGAAGGGGCCCGTTCACACTAATAAAGCACTGCAGCGCACGGCCGGGCCCCTCAATACACAAGTCCAACGGGTGGCCCTAAGTGCATTACAAAATAATACAATATATACTCTCCTGCTTTTATATTGTTCAGATATTCATTTAGTAATATGAACACTACACTCTCTGGTGTCTCTTTTGGTTTGTGTTTGAAGTATTCTACCGCTATATTCTTTTTGGCACTCCACTTCTATTTGCTTATTTTTACTATCAGCTTCTTGTACTCGTGAATGTTGAATGGGTAAGGCAGTGGCTGAGTGACAGGCAACAGAGGGTTGTAGTCAATGGAGTATATTCGAAGCTTGGGCTTGTCATCAGGGATCTGTACTTGGACCCATTCTTTTTAATGTTTTTATTAGTGATATTGCAGCAGGTCTTGATGGTAAGGTATGTATTTTTGCTGATGATACTAAGATATGTAACAGGGTTGATGTTCCAGGAGGGATAAGCCAAATGGCAAATGATTTAGGTAAACTAGAAAATTGGTCAGAGTTGTGGCAACTTGTAGGAATTATCTGGTCTTGAGATGTTTGTTTGTCACACCAGTTTTCTAATCGAATCGGAGTGTCTTACAGCCAAAAATGTATATTTATTCAAACATACACACCATCCGAAATAGCATAAAGTATGTGCACACACCTGGACCAATATGCAATATATATTCACTTCATGAAACATAACTGTGAGGGACCTCTGGCACTCCGGCCTAGTACCTCCGCCAATCGATGCTCCTAGTGCGTGCAGAGGACTCCAAGCACTCCACCAGACACCATAAGCACTGCAGACCCCACTTTCAGCGATGCAGCTGTGCCAGGATCTCGCCGTCCTCCACCCACCCTGGACCCAAGACCAGGATCCAGCTTCGAGTGGGTAGCCCTCTCCTAATCCAGAGAGCGTAGCAGGAACAAGGGGAGTATTGTGATTATAGCAATCCCCAAGAGTGTAGTTATCCCATCTCCTAAACATAAGCCAAGGCCACAATAACCAAGCTTGATGTTAAGAAATATTGTTCCACCCGCCCCCCAGCAAAACTGTGAAATCTCCTCAAAAGTCGTTACATAGCTGAAAAAAAACTTGGGCCCATCAAGTTCAGAAGGGAAATTGGCCCCAAGGCTCTCTTTTAATGCAACGTTAGCTGAAACAAAAACTCAGAAGATTCTCGGCAGTTGTTGAAAAGATTTAGTGATGATGAAGTGAAGATATTAATATAATGAAAGAAATGCTTAAGAATCAGACTGATCTGTTAGACAGAACCCATAAAACCCTGTCTCACATGTCTAAAGAATAAGGAATACTGTTGATCCAGCATACAAAAATAGTATCACACCTACGATTTAGGAGAACGTCTTACCGGACCTTAGAATGGCTGGAGTTAATGTATCCGAGAATAGTCAAAATACTTGCCGAGGTCAGGGACACAGAATGAGACACAACGATTAGGAAAAGCAACAAGTCAAGGATACCAGAAATCAGGGAAGTCAAAACGGAGCAAAAAGTCAAAAAACAGAAAAACATGATCAGGAACACACTCTCGGATAACCATCAAAGGGAAACCACGACAGGGAACTGATCAAAAGGCAATTTGGGTTTAAATAACTCTCTTGAACTCTCTTGAAGCTGTAATTGGCTGTATGTGGCCAAGCAAGCACCATCTTCAATGTGGGCAAAGGCTATATCCTTGTTAAAACCAGAACCGCACTGGCCGGCGTCTCTAGGGATGCCGGGTATCGGTTTGTTTTTTTCTGTCGGCGTGACCACTGTGTTTCTGTGTGGCCATGCCGACAGAATCCTGCGGAACAGACAGATTACTAATTTGGGGAATGGGGTTGATGGAATGGGCTCTTTGTCTAATTTGTCAGGGGACTCAGTTGCTCGTTTTTCAAAAAGCCTTTTTTATAGTGAGTTTCCTCATAATTGTTTGATTGTCTATAAATAAATCAAAAGATTTAGGACCTGTTATTGGTGCGAATTTTAATCCCTTTGACAAAATATTAAATATACCTTATGGGTATTCTACATCCTTCTTTGTGAACCCATTAGTGGTGGAGAGCTCTCTCTTTCTCTCTCTCCTCCATTTCCAGATGGGGTCTCTTTTTTTATAGGAGATTTTAGATTGTGAAATCTGTTTTGGGTCTGTTTTGGGTTAAAGGACCACTATAGTGCCAGGAAAACACACTGGTTTTCCTGGCACTATAGTGCCCTGAGGGTGCCCCCACCCTCAGGGTCCCCCTCCCGCCGAGCTCTGGAGAGAGGAAAGGGGTTAAACTTACCTTTTTCCAGCGCTGGGCGGGGAGCTCTCCTCCTCCGTTCCTCCCATTCGGCTGGCTGCGCGCGCATTCAGCCGGTCGCATAGGAAAGCATTTACACGCAAGCGCCTCTAGCAGCTGTCAATGAGACAGCCACTAGAGGAAGGATTAACCCATGTGTAAACATAGCAGTTTCTCTGAAACTGCTATGTTTATAAAAAAATGGGTTAATCCTAGCTGGACCTGGCACCCAGACCACTTCATTAAGCTGAAGTGGTCTGGGTGCCTAGAGTGGTCCTTTAAGAAAAGGGGATGTATTTTGTCTGACTTTGGATCTGGCACCTTGTCTAAAAAAACTTCCTGTTGTTCCTTAGAATTTTGAATGACCGAAACATACAATGATTTTTGGGGGGATTTAGGTTGTGGTCTTAATAGAGAGCCCATTCCATCAACCCCAGCTACCAATCAAATTAAGCACTCTAGTCAAAAACAATTGATCTAACTTCTATCTCTATCATGAGAGAGGTACATTTTTGGACATTTTTAATGAATTGGTGTAAGCGGATTTAGAAAAGATTCCTACCATTTTTCCAAAATCAAATGTAACGAAAGGAGAACAAAAAGCAAGAAAAAGTTTAATGAAGAATTATAGTCTTGTGATAAAGGAGGCAGCACAGTGATTATGGGAAAAGGATTATTATATGAAGGAGGCCAACAATATCCTGGATGATTCTAACAGCTATAGAGTCCTCAAAGAGGACCCCACTAAAACCTTTTTAAATGAATTAAGGAGTCTATTACAAATAGGTTTAGATCAGAATATCTTACCATCAGACTTTAATTTCATTGTTAACCCTTTTTGTAAAACAGCTATATTTTACTTCTTGCCGAAGATTAAACCCTCCAGGACGCCCAATTATTAGTGGCATAGATTCTTTATCATGTAACCTTTCAGCGTATATTGATTCTTTTCTCCAGCCACTGGTTGCCTTAACCCCCTCACATATCAAAGACACCAAACATTTTTTACAGATCATACAAACATTAGAATGGAAATCTTATATTTTAGCCACAGTGGATGCAACATACCTCATCTGAAGGGCTTCAGAGACATCAAGGAGATTTTGAAATCTCAGAGTGACTTATGTGACATACAAGTTGATTTTTTGGTTAAATGCATCAATTTTGTTCTTACTCTGAATTTTTTTGGTTTGATTCAATTTTTTATTTACAGCTGTGTGGCAACGATATGGGGACAATATTTGCCCCGAGTTTTGCCAATCTATACGTTTCCCATTGGGAGTCATTATATATTCACCTAGGCTCGGAGGCAGTCTCGTCCTATGGCGACGCTACATAGATGATGTTTTGATAGTGTGGGAGGGGTCACCTGAAAGCCTGTCCGCCTTCATTGGGTATATTAACCATAAGGATTACAATCTTCATTTCACCTCGGCCATACATGCAACACAGATTGATTTTTTGACCTAACTTTATATGTGGAAGAAGGTCAATTACATTCAAAAATCTTCTTCAAGCCAACTGATTGCAATACTACCATTAACAGTAAAAGTTTACATCATCCCTTATGGCTAGATAATGTCTCTAAGGGTCAAATGACGAGAATCCGAAGAAATTGTTCTGACCTAAGAATGTTTGATGAACAATCAAAGTTGACAAGTTGAGAGGGGTTTTATAGCTGCGGTAACTGCTCAACATGTGTGCACCAAAAGAATCTTACAAATAATTGTATTGACGCTTATACTCAGAAGGAATACAAAATCAAATATGTTATACAATGTTCTTTTTCTTACGTGATTTACATATTACAATGTGGAGGTGGGGCCCAATATGTGGGCAGAACAACAAGCAAACTACACGTAAGAATACGAGAACATTTTAACAATATACGAAAAAGGAAGATTGATCAGTGTCCCCAGACACTGTAATACATGTCCATTATTTCAGTGGCATAACTTCATAGCCATAGGAATAGATCAGATGCCAATAAATTGGAGAGGAGGGAATAGGTCTTTAGGGTTGGCCAAAAAAGAAGACAAATGGATTTTTAATTTAAAAAGCCTTAAGTCGGGGGCGTGGCCTGAACGCCGGAGATGGCAGCCTGGTAGAGGAGCTCCGTCCCACATAGCCTCCAACAGCGTGCAAACGGCGCACTATCCTGCCCAATGGGTCGCACCAGGCGGTCTGACTCCCAGCACAACACCAAAGGGGCGCAAGAAACACCGCAAACCGGACCGCTCGACGGGTACCTCTGCACACCCGGCGGAAAACCGCGTGCGCGGCCGGGCTCCAAAATGGCCGACGACCAGGCCCCAACACCACCTCCTGACGTGCAGGAACCGTCCCTAGCAGATATTCGGGCCGATATCAGGGCCCTCTCTGGGACCATGGTGACAAAGACAGATCTCCAGGCACTCTCTGCCACACTGCATGAGGTAATCAGATCAGGGGTAGCCACAATTCAGAGAGATCTCACAGCACAGGACGGACGCCTAAGACACTTAGAAACCACAACAACAGACAGACTGGAGGCCACTGATGCAGCAGTAACCAGACAAGGCAATATGCTCCTGAAACTAAGAAGACAGACTGAGGACCTAGACAACAGGGGTCGCAGATCAAATATTAGAATACGCAACCTACCAGAGGCAGCAGCAGGGGAAGAAGACGTATCGGCCTTACTAACCGCCCTGTTCAGGGACACACTAGGTCCAGACTCACCACAGCGCATAGACTTCGATAGAGCACATAGGGCTCTGAGGCCCCGCGCTGCAGACAACACACCCAGAGATATCATATGCTGCCTTCATGAATACAAAGTCAAGGAGATGATAATGAACAAAGCGAGATCGAGACCAACCTGGCGGTTCCAGGGAGCAGAGGTAGCCCTATATCAAGACCTCTCCCCACTTACGCTGGAAGCCCGCAGAGCGCGGAGACCGGTGACTCAGCTACTACGAAGCAGTAACATACCATATAAGTGGGGATTCCCCTTCTGTCTGCTGGCCAGACACAATAATGAGTGGAAATCGCTCCGCTGGCCCAACGAAGTACCGGCCTTTTTACAAAGCATGGGTCTACCACATACGGAGGTCACGGAGGTCATCAGAGCTGAGACCCAACCAACCAGCACCAAGGGCACAGAGACGGCGCAGAGATGATTCGCCACAGAGAAGACCAGCACGCAGACCACAAAACCCAGCCCACCATCCTGCACAACCAGGAGTCTAACATCTCCACAACTGGCGGCCCGAGCTTGATCTTGGAGAATGCGAACATCCCAGGGGGGTACAAAGGAACTGCGGATGACCACACCATCTACACGAGACTATCAGATAAGTGCAAATAACCTTTAGACTCTGACAAGACGACGAACACTGACTAATGTAGCTTCTTCTTTGCAACAAGGCGAGGGGCAAGGGGGACCACACCTTGAGAGGGCCCGCAGCTACGGACTCACCACCATGGGAAGCCACTACTTTGGGAGGGAGGGATATGGAGGGCGGGGATGGGGGATCAATATGCTAGCGCAATATCATAGACCAACTACTGAGACTGGGAGAACAAGAACTTTGAAAGCCAAAAAACATGGGAGCGAACCACACAAGGGACTTACTAACGGGGATGCATAGGCGAGGTGGAGGGAGGGAGCAGAAGCTGACACCATTACAAGGCGATAGACGCCCCTACGGAATCGAGGGGAACTGAAAGGCTAAGGAGATAGAGCCCCTACTCCAGGGGAAGAGAGAGTTAGGGGACGAAATAGAGGAGAACGGACTGAAACACTACCATGAGTTGCAGATGGCAAGGGGAGGGGGGGAGAGGGGGAGGATACACATGTGCTAACAATAGCCTAGACTAATGCACACCTCAGCTGAGACTAACATAGTGGGAACGCTGACTCTGCTGCCAAATCCGATTGAGCCACACACCCAACACCAAGTCAATGCGATAGCAGCAGGGACCAACAGAACCAGGCCACTACCCGACCATATACCCGTGTAGACGGACCCACTGGGGGAGCCAACGCCGAAGCCTTACTGGGACACAAACCGGTGGTACGTCATTGGCTGCCCACCAAGGTACACGGAGTCACCCCATATTGGGTTAACATTTACAATACCTCACACTTTGATACAATATACGTGATCCACATAAGACCACACACGGCGACGACGATTAAGCGTCAAAATCATTTGAGGTAACAACCACACACCACACACACGAACACCATCGAGCAATAGACGCTACCACTGTTAATTTTACCACCACTGTTCAACCCCTCCCCCTTATCTTTTTTTTTTTCTCTACTCT
This sequence comes from Pelobates cultripes, assembly GCA_933207985.1. Classification (NCBI taxonomy): domain Eukaryota; kingdom Metazoa; phylum Chordata; class Amphibia; order Anura; family Pelobatidae; genus Pelobates; species Pelobates cultripes. Next base: position 328,660,076 of record OW240916.1, read on the forward strand.
CCTCTTCTTCTCTTCTCCCCCCAAACCAAACCAGGAGGCCACTCACCTGGGCCTGCATTACCAAGGAGATCAGAACTGAGTTGCCGGACGAGAGAACTACACGATTGACCAGAATCACCAAGTATCCCACACGAGACCACACATGGCGGACATCCCGGCTGCACTGGTGGTAAGGTCGCAGAACAGCAGGGGGCTAAATACACCCGAAAAGAGATCTCACCTACTAAGAAGCCTCAAGAGACAACACGTCTCCATTGACCTCCTCCAGGAAACCCATCTCAGATCAGACTCAAACACGCTACTTAAGGACAAACACTACCCTGTAAACTACTATAGCAATCACCAGACATCTCGCAAAGGGGGAACCGCGATCCTCTTGGCTGCACACCTGCAATTCCCCCTCACGGACCAAATGAAAGACGAAGGGGGAAGATACCTCTTCATCAAAACATACATGATCGCCACGATCTATACGCCCAACGCTGGACAAGCAAGCTTCCTGAGGCGAACATTGTTGAAGCTGTCAAGGTTCACGGAAGGGATCCTCGTCTTTGGCGGTAATCTCAACACACCCCTGGACCCCCTCGTTGACACGTCAACAGGACGAAGCAGCATGCCCTACCCGGCGCGCAAGACAATACACAAAGCTCTACGGGACCTACGACTGGTGGACACATGGAGAGCACGACACCCAGACGACTGGGATTATACGTACTACTCCACGCTACACAATAGGTACTCAAGAATCGATTACATATTCATACAACAGGAGGGTCTCACACACCTACAGAGAGCGGACATCCTTGCTGCGCCGTGGTCAGATCACAGTGCGGCACAGGTAACTATGTCATCCCCCCTATATAAGCCGGCAAGAACCACCTGGAGGCTAAACGACTCCCTCTTGATGGATCTGGCACTCAGAACCCAACTCACCGAACAATTGAACCAATACTTCACAGAAAACAACACTGGAGAGGTTTCGGATATGACGATATGGGAGGCACACAAAAGTGTTATCAGAGGCCACCTAGTCCGCATGGCCACCCGAAAGAAAAAGGAAATGGGAAAACAAATAACGGAACTAACACAGAAGATATCAGACCTGGAAATGGTCCACAAACGCACCCTACAGGACCAGACTTACAGGGTCCTAATAACAAACAGAAGACTACTCTCTGAACTGCTTGAGCAAAGGCATGCCAGGAATCTCCAAAGAAACCACGCATTTTTCTATAGACACGCCAACAAGGGGGGTAAACTACTGGCACGCATGCTGAGAGGGATGCAGGGTAGAGCGCAGGTACATGCCCTACGCACCACCCGAGGAACAATAACCCAATTCCCGGAAGAGATAGCGACCGAACTCCAACGATACTACGAGTAACTGTGCAATATTCAAAAGGATGAGGACGAACTGACCTGAAATACGAGGAAGCAAGACACAACGGACTACTTAGGAGACTACAGACCGGACGCCCTCACACAAGAAGAAGCAGAAGCACTAGATACACCGGTCTCAGAAGAGATCATCAAGAGAGTACTGAAAATGGCAAAAACCGGAAAAGCACCAGGACCAGATGGCTTCCCAATAGAATACCTCAAAAAATTCGGAAACGTTCTCGTACCCCATCTAACGAAGGCGATCAACTGCATACGGGAAGGACACACCTTTGGTAGGGAATCGCTGACAGCAACCATTACGGTCATCCCTAACCCTGGCAAAAATACAGAGCAGGTGGGGAATTACCGCCCCATATCGCTACTCAACGCAGACGTAAAACTATATTCCAAGGTGATAGCAATGAGGCTCCAAGCATTTCTTACGAGACTAATACACCCAGACCAGACCGGTTTCATCCCGGGAAGGGAGGCCAGAGACTGCATCCTTAGACTATTCGCGATCCAACATTTAGCCAAACAAACAAAGACGAAACTGATCCTACTATCAACAGACGCGGAGAAAGCCTTCAACAGAGTAGACTGGAACTTCATGATGGAGACACTACGCATGTCAGGCATGGGACAGGGTATACTCACCTGGATTTCGGCACTATACAGCTGCCCGACCGCTAGAGTAAGGGTCACCGGGGCCCTTACAGATAGCTTCGACATTCAGAACGGCACGAGGCAGGGATGTCCGCTGTAAAGGATCCTTGCATTCGTGCAGCAATTATCCTTGCAGCTTCTCACGAAATCCAACTGAAACGAAGTGATTATAGCTCCCAATCCCCCAAACATGAGTCGAGACTTCATGAAGGGGTAAAACGATCTGATTTACTGTAGGCTACCCGCCCGGTATTTATGCAGGTCTTCCACCTGGTGGACACTCCCCTAGGGGACCAGATGGAAGACTGGGACAAAAGTAACACAGTAGCCAATCACAGTGGCTATAGCATAAGCACTCCCCTTTCCATAAATCACTCCCTCTTTTCCATCCTGGAGATAATTAACTTAAGGTAACAAAGAGAGCCTTAATTATCTCCTGGAAGAAAGAAGCATGGCTTTTCTTATTTAGCAAAACAGAATAAAAATATATAACTTTCTTTTTACACAACATAAACTTTAAGTTCCACATATCCCCAGATAGCTTGGATCTGAGGGCATATTCTAGGCGAATAGCGCTCAGATCCCACGAACACAGTTCTCAGAATCATCGACTGAAGTTTGACTTTCACCGGCCGTTCGTGTGGTTGCAGACGACTGCAAGTTCCATACTATAGCTATCTGGGGTCGGCCACTTTCGCATTTATTGTTATTTCCACGAAATCCCGCTGTAATTCTCCAAATAACCTAACAGGCTTGTTCGTATAGTCTGTAAATAGGGGATTTCGTTACATCCGCTCTCCCCGATCATATTCGCACTAACACTGGAACCACTCTTAGACCGCATCCGAAAAAATCAGAGGATAATGGGACTATGCTATAAAACCCACGAACATAAAGTTGCTGCCTATGCAGATGACATGCTCTTCTTCCTCAGGAACCCGACAGACTCCATACCCCCGCTCCTGACTGAATTCGAAAACTACGGACGCCTCTCGGGACTAAAACTCAACCTGACGAAATGTGACATTTTAAACGTTACTGTAACTGAGAGGGAAAGCACGCAACTGAAAAGCAACTACCCATTCCAATGGTGCCAAGGACGGATGAAATACACAGGATCACACAGGAAACGAAAGACATCTACACACACAATCACGCACCCCTCTTGACCACCATTCTCGGAGACCTCGAAAGATGGAACCACACACACATCTCATGGCTGGGGAGGATAGCAGTGATCAAGATGAATATCCTCCCCAGAATTCTATACCTATTCCATACAGCGCCACAAACAATCCCACACACTTTCTTCGCAAGACTAAAAACAGCATTCATACAATACATATGGAAAGGAGACAGAGCGCGAATTAGCTACGACAAACTCGGCCTCCCGAGAGGATGGGGAGGACTAGCACTACCGGACATCAAATGCTACCACCAGGCAACGGTCATGCAAAGGATAAGAGAACTGCATATGGCCTCAACACAAAAACGGTGGGTGACACTTTGGAGAGATACCACAGACAACCGACTAAACTCGCTGATATGGCACAAAGAAACAGAAGCGCATTCAACCCTGGGAGAGGAATCCCCGATTACACAAACACTAAAACACTGGTCTATAATGAGAAACGAACAACAGATCTCGCCCAAGCCGAGCCCGTTAATCCCCATAACTCATAATCCACACCTGGGAGATGGCCTCGCGGCGTCCGCGTGGCCAGTTGACGCTCAAGACGGGTACATACCCATACACACAGTACTCAACAATATGGGAGTGAAATCACTAAGGGAGATGGCAGACGGAAACCCGCTCACGCTCATGCACCGGTTCCATTACGCTCAGTTGCTACACTACTATCATAACTTACTGCACAGAACTAAAATACACAGGGACCTCACATGGTATGAAACACTATGCTCACAAGCACCGGAAGTGGACGGGAAGGTGTCAGCGATATACCGAACCTTAATCACAGGTAATAGAACGAACAACAACCTGTACAAACGACAATGGGAGGAATGGACGGACACGACCTTCCCAGATGACCAATGGGTCAAAATCCTGATACTACAACACAAGAGCTCATCCAGCTCTCACTACCAGGAAGTAAACTTCAAACTACTGACACACTGGTACCGCACACCCTCTGCACTCAGCCGATACATTCCGACTATACCGAACACCTGCTGGAGATGCAACACGGGTCCTGGAACGCTGCGACATATATGGTGGGACTGCACAATCATCGAGCCATACTGGAGGAAGATCGAACGTGAACTCCAGAACTTTCTGGACGACCCCCCAACCCTGACGATGGTGGCCGTCCTTCTACACCACACGGAACAACCTCTTGCCTCCTACAAAAAGTCGATTCTGAGACACCTGCTGAACGCAGCTAAGTCGCTGATCCCATTACACTGGAAGAAACAGGAACCACCCACGACAGAACAATGGAAACGCAAAGTGGAAGACATACGACTAGTGGAAGCCAAAATAGCAGAGCTGCTGGGGAGAGAAGAACGACACACGGAGCCCTGGAGGCCTTGGCTAGCATATGTAACATAGAAGGTGACTCCATACGTCAAACAGGCAACCACTCCCCACCCCTTCCCCCCCCCCTTTTTTATTCTTCTCTCTCTTCTTCTTCTCCTCTTTCTCTCCAAACCTATAACACAACACAAGGACCATGGAGACATAACAACCTAGTAGGTGCTACACCACACCATAGTACAAACACAGCCGAAGAAACAGCTACATACTGATACACGCTGATCGGAACAGAAAAGGAAAATACAACAGCCACACAAAAGCAAACTCAGGTTGAACCATTAAACAAACATACCTAGCTCTAGTTCCAACGCCATCTGGAATCCACAGAAACGAACACGAGCAACCTAGGCATGGTCGCCCGCGAAAGCGGTGTATACTACTTGGTGGCCGACCATCACAGAAAGCAACCCCAAATGGAGGTAAAGACAAACATACACTAGCTGAAGTAGTGAACAAGGGAAGGAAGACCCAGGACCGTAAGACAAGCCCAACACAATGTAAAGATCAACAGCAGCACACAAATATGCCACAGAATAACACACAACACTCAAGAATAAAACGCACGAGACGGAGAACTAAAGGGTTCTGGTAAACCCGCTCACACCGGAAACTCGGATGATATCAGACAAAGAGAGAAGCCCAGAAGGTAGGGGGCTACCGACGCCAGGCGACTGCGCCAATACACGGATAGAACACAGCGAACCATGTGATAGGGACTCCCATAGCACAATGTGATAGCCCTAACGATACCAGGGAATGCAAAACAGAAGAAAGGGGGGAGGATGAGGAGGAGGAGGAGGGAAGAAGGGAAAGGAAGGGAAAGGAGAGGGAAGGAAAAGGAATAGGAAGGGAATGATGGGAGGAAGGGAACTAGAGGATGGAGGGGAAGCGGGGAGGGAAGGAGAGAAAAAGGAAAAAGAAACAAAGGCGATACGGAATTTATAGACACATGAGGATAATAAAGCCTACAAGTCTCAAGGAATACTGTGTAAATGTCAAATATTAAACTAAATGTTACTGTATATGAGACCTGCGTGTCTCCTGACTCACTACTGCATGTTTGATTGTATATGCTACAGCAAAACTTCAAAAATAAACACATATTTACCAAAAAAAAAAAAAAAAAACCTTAAGTCAGGTCTTAATATAGATATGGATTTGGCTGGACTAATTTAATTCGTAATTGTTTTTTATCTATCTAATTTTGTTTATAAAATTGGTTTATTATATTACTATATATGGATGGATTGTCAACAGACTTTTTCCCATTTTTATATTATATATTTTTTATTATTATAATTTATACATTTATATTTTTCATTTTATTCTTTATATTATTTTTTATGTTTATTTTCGATTTAACTATTATGATTACTTTTATTATAATTTTCTTTTCATTTTTTTATGTATTTATTTATATGTATATATCTTTTGATTTACGTTCATCAGGATTTATATGTCCGTTTATAATCCATGCATAGTGTTTGTCTCTTGTTATGAGTGTATTGGAAACTTTTGCACTTATCCCAGTATATTTTCTTATATTAATGCTGCCGTTTTCTATGCTCATGCTGCTGTTCTTTAAGATCCTAATTATGGGCACGTGTGCATGATTATATCTGCACGCACGGGTGTGTTATTTTCATTCAATGAGCTTGACGTACAGCCGAAAGCCTAAAATTACATCAATACACAGGAAATGAATTGCGTTCCACAGTGGAACGCAGGCGAACGCCAGCTGATCAGATGGTCTGAAATTAAGAAGCATATATAATCAAAGACATGAGAACAAGGTCCCAGATCCCTGAGAAAGTCCACAAACTGGACGAAACACGTTGGATACTATTTGTGGGACTTTTATTTGGTTTTACTGTCCCCCCCCTTTTTTGTCCTTTTTTGCTGGGCTGCTGTTCCACCTAACCTTTTGCAGTATACTGTTTCAGGTCCACTTTGGGTGGGGACAAGCTTAAACATTTTTGCGATTTTAAGCATTAAAGTGTCTGTTTTTACTTTATGACGCTATTGGTTCTTCTTTACTATTGACAGTTGCCAGCTGAAATACCTACTCCGTATATACCCCCTTTTGTGGGGAGACAAGCCTGAATTTCCAGACCTCTTGTGAGTTTTCTCACTCCCCTCTTTCCCTCTTTTTTTCCCCTGTACTGTATAACGCTATGTGCAGTTTTTTTTCTTTTATAGATATTGTATTATCAGGTGGTATTCATTCTCTCCAACGTGGAGCGCTTTCTCTTATACTTTGTATAAGTACTTGTTTTATTTTAGTTTGAAAAGTGATTTAGTCCAGAGCAACCTACAGGTAAAACAGATTTCAAAAAAATTGTTTAAGGAAGAAGCAAGTTTTTATGGATGTGGTAATTGCAGGGCATGTGTAAATACAAAAAAATAAATACAAAAAAAATATATACTAAAGAATGTATACACCCACAAAATGGAAAATAAATATTTCTCATAAAACAACTCATTACATGTTATTCAAAAAGAGTTATCTATGTAATTTCATGTACATGCGGCCTGATTTATGTGGGTAGAACCACAAGAGCACTACATGACTACTATGACGAATGGGCATGACGTCACTTACGGAAATCGGCTTGGTGAGTGAAACCAGCTGCCGATAAGACACCCCCCCCCCCCTTTTTTGGGTAGCAAGCCTGGTTGGCTCTGGAAAAGCTGAGCAAATTAACATATTAACATTTAGTTTATTCACCCTTGTATATCATCTGACTTACTGCACTAGATGCAATTCTTTCTGTGTTTACCTCTGAGCATTCAAAGAAAGAAAGAAGAGGGAGGGTGTCACCTTAATACACCACAGTGATAGTGATTTGAGCAAGTCCTTATCTTGGCTCTTTATTTGTGAGTTTGTTTTATTCACATTTTTATATTATAGTACATACTTCACCATTAGATTTGTAGCTTTTTATTTTCTATATACCTCCATTAATTGGTACCCCTATATTAAGGGGTAAGTATTATCTTTGATACAGCACTCCACTTAAGGGATTTATGGTGGATGTTTTCTTTTAACTTCTTAATTCCCTTTTTTTCTATACCTTAATACCTGGTGGATTAGAGAGATCTACACAAAAGTGTTGTAGCGGCTAATAGATTGGCATTACAAAACGTTTTGCCTTTAGCGCCTAACTTTATACACAAAGCATTTAACGGATTGGTAATTGTTGCTATATTCTCCAAATGGGTGGAATGTATAGCTCTTACAAACTGTACGGCGTTATCAACAAGTAAGGCACTATGCAAAAATGGATTTTCGGTATTGGGTTTTCCCAGAATCATTTAATCAGACAATGGTCCACACTTCGTTGGAGAAGTACTTAAAGAAATGTGTAAATTGTTGGGGATGCAACAAAGATTTCATATCCCATATCATGCACAGTCGGCCGGCATAGTGGAAACAATGAATAGGACATTAAAATCTAGATTGAAAAAAATGCTTGAAGATAAGAGGAGCAGTTAGGTAACACACTTACCAGGAGTCTGAATGTCTATTTGGGCAACTCCAAACTCTAAAACGCAAGTGTCACCTCATGAGAATGACAGGCATAACCATGCCAATCACTTTCCCCAATGAACCTTTTGTTCAAAGTACTTTCAAAGTTGCTGCAGAACATGCTGAATGGTTGAAAGTATTACAAGTACAGCTGCAGTCAGTTTTGAAGTTTGCCGCTTCGAATATGGCCCCTTCTGGCAAACAATGGGTTAAAGATGTAACTCAGGGGAACCATGTAGATAGGTTTAAACCAGGGGACAAGGTGATTGCAAAATCATTTAGAACACCAGGTCCCTGGCAGGCAGGTTAGGAAGATCCTTATGTTATTCTAAAGAAATTAGGAGAAACTTTGTTACAGGTTCAAAGAGCAAAAGTTGGTAGGAAATGTAATAAATCAATTCTTGTGCATATTGATCAATGTAAACTCACAAATGTATAAGAATAGTAAACTGCCATCTGTTTTTCATTTACAGAGCCAATACGGTTTGTTCATGGACAAAGACTGTTTAATTTTAAAAAGGACAAATTGTTTGGACTTTCAAAAGACATTATGGACAAATAAACTGTTCTCATTGATGCGATTAGAGAGGACATTACTTCATGGACTAAATCAAACAGATTGGGTTTTACAGTTAATAATATTGTTATTAATCATGATGATGTTAGGTACAATCAATGCCCAAGGTACAGGTACTCTAGATTGTGAAAGTAGAGATACCTTTGCTAAATGCACAGCTTTTCCATATGAGTATAAAGTGAGATATTGTAAGGCTTCTGATGTTGATTATTGTGGGTGCATTAATGCAGACACATCTGAGGATGCAATATCTGGTATGCTCAGATTTCATGATAACCAAGAACCATGTATGACATATCTATCAGTTGACGGACTAATTGATTTAATCATTAATATTACCAAGGATTTGACATATATAATAAAAAATAATACTTAGAGTAAGTGTGCGGTACCTACTGGTATAGACAACAACCTTACAGGGCCGGATAAACATAGGGGCTGATAGAGCTGCAGCTCCAGGCCCAGGACTATGGAATAGGCCCATTTAAAAAAATAAATAAAAATTGTTTTTACTTTTAAACACACTACGCTTAGGTTTGCCACCTGACTGGTATTTTAAGGCACAGCCAGTACTTGAGGCTGCCTGGCCGTGACGGTATTGCAGTAATATACCAGCAATACAAATGCAAATATTTTTCTCCGTATTAATAGAGATTACTCTGCAATACCAGCACCGGCCAGTAGGGATAGAGAGGAAGGGATAGGAAGTTACAGCAGCTCCCTTCCTCTCTCTACTCACTGACTCGCGGGGGAGCAGCTACGCAGCACTGAGAGTCCAGACAGTAGCTCCCAGCCTGCAGAGACAGACTCCAGCTCAGGTATGTGAAGGATGGGGGGAAAGGCAGCAGGGAGACATGGGGACACAGATACTAGGGGACACTGGGAGACGTGGGGGCACTGAGAGACATAGGGAGACATATTGGGACACGGAGACACTAGGGACACAGTGTATTGATGTCTCCCAGTGTCCCCATGTCTCCCAGCCAGTGTCTCAGTGTCTTCCAGTGTCTGTGTCCCCATGTCTCTGTTTCCCTAGTGTCGCCATGTCTCCCAGTGTCCCCGAGTGTCTGTGTCCCCATGTCTCCCAGCCAGTGTCCCTAGTGTCTGTGTCCCCATGTCTCCCAGTGTCCACATGTCTCCCAGCCAATGTCTCAGTGTCCCCATGTCTCTCAGTGTCCCTATGTCTCCCAGCCAGTGTCCCTAGTGTCTGTGTCCCCATGTCTCTGTGTCCCTAGTTTCCCCATGTCTCCCACTGTCCCCATGTCTATGTCCATAAGTGCCCCCATGTCTCCCAGTGATCCTAAGTGGCTGTGTCCCCAGCCAGTGTCCCTAGTGTCTGTGACCTCATGTCTCCCAGTGTCCCCTAGTCTCCCAGTGTCTGTGTCCCCATGCCTCTGTGTCCCTAGTGTCTTGATCCCCATTTCTCCCAGTGCCCCCATGTCTCCCAGTGTCCCCAAGTGTATCAGGGTCCTCATGTCTTCCAGTGTCCCCATGTCTATGTCCATAAGTGCCCCCATGTCTCCCAGTGATCCCAAGTGTCTGTGTCCCCATGCCTCCCAGTCAGTGTCCCCAGTGTCTGTGTTCCCATGTCTCTGTGTCCCTAGTGTCTTATTTTCCCCAAATGTCTTTGCCCCATGTCTCCCAGTCCCTAGTGTCTTGGACCCCATTCATCCCAGTGCCCCCATGTCTCCCAGTGTCCCCATGTCTGTATCCACAAGAGCCCCCATGTCTCCCAGTGTCTGTGTTCCCATGTCTCTGTGTCCCTAGTGTCTTAGTTTCCCCAAATGTCTGTGCCCCCATGTCTCCCAGTGTCTGTGTCCTTGTGTCTCTGTGTCCCTAGTGTCTTGGACCCCATTTATCCCAGTGCCCCCATGTCTCCCAGTGTCCCCATGTCTGTATCCACAAGTGCCCCCAAGTATCTCAGGGCCCCCATGTCTCCCAGTGTCCACAAGTGTCTCAGTGTCCCTGGGTCTCTCAGTGTCCCCATGTCTCTGAGTGTCTCCTAGTATCCTAGTGTCAGTGGACACACTGAGACATGGGGACATTGGGAGAAATGGGGACAGAGACACTGGGAGACTAGGGGACTGAGCAACATGGGGGCACTGACACAGTGATACCTAGGGACACTGATGCCAGCCTGGCCTTCCAATTCTTTGGACAGACATGCCCCCTTTTTGGGCATGTTCGCCTTTTTGCAGTTCTGGTCATGTGATTTGCGTCAGTGGCCCACTCTTTTACCCTGCCCATTGACTTTCTGCTTCACTGGACACTGCTGTTAGGGCGTATGGATTTACTTGAAAGATTAATGCATAAATTAGATAAAGAGATTAGCATACCGTATGTGTTTTCTTATAGCTGTATCCTTTGAGTTTCCCTCCAACACCAACTCCATCAGTTACATGACGCTTGAGAGGTAGGACTGTTTTAGTGTTTTTGGTCGATAAGATTCTGTAATTAGGCCCCATCATAAGTGTCAGCACCAGGCCCACTGGACTCTTAATCTGGCCCTGCACCCTTACCCTTACTATGTTTAATGTGAGAAGTATTAACGATGATGGATTACATTGTTACTTGTAAATCCATACGCAAATGCTAAAGTAAAAGTACTTTACTTATCACAATCCAGCTAAATGTGCAGGCCAAATCACTATGTGGCCTTGGCATCCAAAATCTAGAAAGCCTACATGGTTATGGACACACTGTTTGTTATGAGACATTTATTGAATAGGAATAGACACACTGTTTCGCTTTCATATACATTTACAATCATGACATTTTGTGATAATTGGACTCCAGAACAAAAAATAACAGATGATTGTAATCGTGTAGAACAGGAGGGGAAAGATCCCATTAGAATATACAAAGATGATGATCACAAAGTCTTATTCGGGGCTTCATTTAGTATATACACATATTCATTGAACATGTCAGAATGGGACATTACACGTACATTCCCACAGTGTCAGGAATATACAGTAGGAATACATCAAGATTTTTATTATTGGTTAAAACAAGACACCACTTTCTCAAGACCAGTGAATACACGAAGAAAACGTGAGTGGTATAACACAATATTAGGTGGTTTAGGTGTAGGAGCAAGTGTGCTAAATGGAGTAAATATAGAATCATTAGCAGCTAGAATGAGTACACTAGCAGCTGCAGGTAGTAAATCACAGGATGCTTCGTTGTTATTATCTAAGATACAAATGCAAACAGTTATCAATAACTACAGAACAGACATTTCCATTATTAAGAATCTCATTAATAAAAAGTATATCATCAGTGTGGGAATGGAAAAGATTGCAACTGATACCTCTTTAGCCTTAGGGTTTATAGCTTTACAGATGGACATCAATACGAATGCAGAAATATTCCTGCAAGCTCTTTTTAACCATCAATGGCCTTATGAAGTCCCTCTTAAAGTGCCTAAATTAAGTATTACTGTAGAGCTTTCTGGCATACACAATGCTTAGATGTCTGAAGACACAATAGAACAAGGTGTGTTTGCTATTTTTCTCCCTACTAGTAGTTAATTACAACAGAGTTAAGTATATTGATTTGGGTAAAATAGTGAATTCTAAATGGATAATAAGTAAAATGATAAAATCCTATGGGAGTAATAACTGTAGAGTACATGTTTAATATAGAAAATTGTTTGTTAAACGATGGTGATTATGTCTGCCCTTATGGTGTTAATGTTCTAGAAGAGGTATCATGGTGCTGGAAGAATAATGACAAGTGTCAAATGAAGTTAAAGGACCACTCTAGGCACCCAGACCACTTCAGCTTAATTAAGTGGTCTGGGTGCCAGGGCCAGCTAGGGTTAACCCTTTTTTTCATAAACATAGCAGTTTCAGAGAAACTGCTATGTTTATGAATGGGTTAAGCCTTCCCCTATTTCCTCTAGTGGCGGTCTCATTGACAGCCGCTAGAGGCGCTTGCGTGCTTCTCACTGTGATTTTCACAGTGAGAGCACGCCAGCGTCCATAGGAAAGCATGAATGCTTTCCTATGTGACCGGCTGAATGCGCGCGCAGCTCTTGCCGCGCGTGCGCATTCAGCCGACGGGGAGGAGAAGAGGAGGATGGGAGGAGGAGAGCTCCCCGCCCAGCGCTGGAAAAAGGTAAGTTTACCCCTTTCCCCTTTCCAGAGCCGGGCGGGAGGGGGACCCTGAGGGTGGGGGCACCCTCAGGGCACTATAGTGCCAGGAAAACGAGTATGTTTTCCTGGCACTATAGTGGTCCTTTAAATAAAATACCAATTCAACCTGCATGGACATACGATAAAGGAATTGTATGTTGGCATCAAATAGAAGGAAACAGAAATACACGGAAAAAGTTGTTCTGAGACAGTAAGTTTAGCACCGGGTAGTTATTGCACAACGAGACCTGCTTTGTCAGTAACCACCAAGAATATAAGGGGTAAATAGTGCCGATACCAAAAATCTATGAACTTTCAGGCTGATAGCCAATAACTTGCCGATATTTTGTACATTTACCATTTTGAAAAAATAAACCGTATATACTCGAGTATAAGTCGACCCGAATATAAGTCGAGACCCCTAATTTTACCCCCAAAAAACTGGGAAAACTTATTGACTCGAGTATAAGACTAGGGTGGGAAATGCAGCAGCTACTGGTAAATTTCTAAATAAAATGATATCCCCCCAAAATTATATTAATTGAATATTTATTTACAGTGTGTGTGTATATAATGCAGTGTGTTTTTTATGAATGTGGTGTGTGTGTGTATATGAGTGCAGTGTGTTTGTGTATGTGATGCAGAGCCTTGGTGGGGGGTGGGCATTTGTATTTTTTTTAAATTATTATATTTTTTAATATTATTTTTTTTTAATATTATTAATATTTTTATTTTGTATTTAAATTATTATTTATTTTTTTCGTCCCACCTCCCTGCTTGATACATAGCCAGGGAAGGGGGTTCTCCTTCCCTGGTGGTACAGTGGCATGGGCTGTGTAGGAGGGGGCTGGCAGAGAGCTGTAACTTACCTTTCCCGCAGCTCCTGTCAGCTGCCTTCTCTGTCCTCCGGTCCAGTCAGCTCCACTGTAAGTCTCACGGTGTGAGTGCCGCGCGGAACATTGCCACGGTAATCGGTGGCAATGCTCTGACCCTGCGGCTCTCGCGAGATTTACAGTGGAGGAGAAGGGAGCTGACCGGACCGGAGGAGAGAGAAGGGAGCTGCAGGAAAAGTAAGTTACAGCTCTCTGCCAGCCCCCAATAGGACCGCTGGGCTTGTAATGAGCCCGGCAGTCCTGGTCTGTATTGTGGCAATGTAAGTTGCCATAATACAGACATTGACTCGAGTATAAAACGAGTGGGGGGTTTTCAGCACAAAAAATGTGCCGAAAAACTTGTCTTATACTCGAGTATATACGGTATTTCTTAAGGTAAATGCACAAAATATACATGCCACATGTAGTGGATGTAGTGTGTTTAGACAGGGGAGCTGTGTGTGTTTGTCTGGTGGATGCAGTGTGTATTTGTGTAGTGTGTATATAATGAATGCAGGGTGTGTGTTTGTGTAGTGTGTGTAAAGTGAATGTAGTGTGTGTAAAGAGAGCGTAAAGTGAATGCAGTGTGCGTGTAGTGTGTGTATAGTGAATGCAGTGGGTGTGTAGTGAACGTAGTGTGTTTGTGTAGTGTGTGTATATAATGCAGTGTGTGTGTATTTGTTTGTGTAGTGTGTGTATATAATGCAGAGTGTGTGTGTTTGTGTAGTGTGTGTGTGGCGGGACATCGTGCCATGTCCCCTGGGTATTCAGAGGTTTGGTTTTATATTTTATGTCTCCAATATGTACTGTAATGATTTTCCTATGTTAAGTATGTGTTTCCCTTTGTATCTGGCAATCACTTTCCCCTGCCCCCTGTGGCAATCCTAGCCACTTACAGAATGTCCTTGTATATATCTTGCTATTACTGCATTGCTATTCCTATCTGTGGCAAAACCAGCCACTTAAAGTGTAACCCACCCTGAATGTAATATGATGTAAAGTGTATTCCTGTGTACTGCTTGGTATCTCCTAAGGCAGGAGATGGCTATCTGTAACCCAACCCCCTCCTGCCTGGGACTAGAGGCGCGGGCCTCCGGGCAGAGGGCAGGTAGCCTCTGCCCACAATTGTTGCCTGAACCGGGTCCCAGCAGCCGTACAGGACCCTCGAAGCCGGTAAACGCAGAGGCGCGGGCCTCCAACCAAAGGGCAGCCGGTACAGTTCCCCCAGCAGCTGAGTGAGATCCAGGGGGAGATGGAAGGCTCTCCCCCTCCCCGGTATCCCGAACAGCGCCAGGGGAGAGCACATTCAGCTCCCCTTCCCAGAAGCCAAGCCAAGATGAGCCCAGCGGACAACTCCCATCATCCTCGGCCAGTCGGAGGAACCCAGGTGACAGAAGGGCTATACCGCGAGTAGGGGCATGTCCACTAAACAGTGGAAAAAAAACTACTAACCTGCCCCCACCCCTGAGCAGCGGGTGGGGGCCATAAATTACAATGGGGGGGGCGGGGACCTACTGTCCTCCCCCCCTTCACTCAAGGGTGGGGGCCATAATGATAATGAGGGGAGGGGCACCTACTGTCCTCCCCCCCCCCCGGACGGCAGGTAGGGCCCTAAGTCAAATTCCTCCCCCCCCATCAAAGGTGACTAGGGGTCCCCAAGCCCCTAGTCACCCACCCACCCTCCCCCACCCAAATAAAAAGTCCCCTACCTACCCCCCTCACCCTAAAAAATAGTGAGGGGAGAATAAAATTACTAACCTGTAAAGTAAAATTAAACTTACCATTCAACGTCTTCTTTTTTCTAAAATCTTCATTTTTTCAGCCCCAAAAAAGGCCAAATAAAAAAACATCATACCCGTCAAACTTAAAATAAAATAAAAAAACCTGAGCGCAAAAAAAAAAAGCTGATGAAAAAAAAAAAAACCCTGAGCGCAAAAAAATTATCCATCACCCATGGAGGGCTCCGCGCAGACTGTATAAAGCCTTACCCCGCCCTGCAATTAGGCTAAGAACACTCTGATTGGTGGGTTTAAGCCCAGTTCTTTGGAATTTTCCCACGCTGTGTAAAATGACACAGAGCACTGTGATTGGATGGCTTGAAATCAATCCAATCACAGTGCTCTGTTTCATTTTACACAGCGTGGAAAAGTTCTTTGTAATCTTATTTTTTTGCGCTCTGGTTTTTTTAATTTATTTTAAAATCGACGGGTATGATGGTTTTTTATTTGGCCTTTTTTGGGACTGAAAAATGAAGATTTTAGAAAAAAGAAGTTGAATGGTAAGTTTAATTTTACTTTACAGGTTAGTAATTTTATCCCCCCCTCACTATTTTTTAGGATGAGGGGGGTAGGTAGGGGACTTTTTATTTGGGTGGGGGGTGGGTGACTAGGGGCTTGGGGACCCCTAGTCACCTTTGATTGGGGGGGGGGGAATTTGACTTAAGGCCCCCACCCCCGGATCATTAACTACAAAGACCGCAAATTAAGTGCTCTCTCCGTGTGGCTGCCGTTTGCATAGCCGAACACCATGTGCAGGAGAAAATGGCGGCAATCTTGTCGCAGGTGGGACTGGGGTGCGGGGGGGAGGACAGCGGTCCCCCCATTATCTTTATGGCCCCCACCAGCCGCCCAAGAGTGGGGGAGGACAGTGGGTCCCCCCACCATTATCACTATGGCCCCCACCCGCCGCCCAGGGGTGGGTGCCTGGGGGGGGAGAGGACAGTAGGTCCCCCCCTCATTATCATTATGGCCCCCAACCGCCGCCCAGGGGTGGGGGCTGGGGGGGGGAGGACAGTAGGCCCCCCCCCCTACCCTTTATCATTATGGCCCCCACACTTGAGCTGCGGGGGGGGTGGGGGGGGTGAGGACAGAAGGTCCCCGCCCCCTCTTTGTAGGGGTGAGGGCAGGTTAGTAGTTTTTTTCACTGTTTAGTGGACATGCCCCTACTCGCGGTATATTTTAATCTCCCTTATGCTATTATGGGGGTCATATTGACCCCCATAGAGTGAGAGGGGACCTGGGGGGCTTATGAAGTGGCGGGGAGCACTGTTCCCTGCCGCTTCTATCTTTACATATTACAAGGAGGGAGCTGCGCGCCGGTAGCTCCCTCCTTGTAATAAACTGAACGAACAAACGAGCACTGATATACAGAAAATGGCACTTGTCGCATTTCAAATATAACTTAATAATTATTCTGTGGGTAAATATGAATGTTTTTTTCCTTTCTTTGCCTATGATACTGGAATAAGGCTAATGGCCATTAACATATCACAGAGATTGACTCATCAATTACAAGGTAGAGCCAAATGAAGACAGCTAGACATTCAGGCTTTTAAAAGTGTAGGATCTCACACCCTGCAGAGTCTTGATTGATTCACATCCATATGGTAAAATCCTTTTTGCATTCCTATGCCATTCATACTACCCCTTCTGTCATCTGACCTCTGTGGGGGTCCCAGCTTCAAAAGATGTAACCCCTTTTGACCTCCATACAAATCAGATTACCCCTTTTAGCATTGACAATACCATCTCTGCCAGGTCGGGAGGTCCTTATTGTACTTCACAAACAACATTAAAGGTGGATATTACATTGTGCAAAAATAAATGGTGCACCCTTGCCGTGACACCTATAACTTCTTCCGCTAACTGCTCTGCTTCCTGTACAGCTTCTTCCACTAACTGCTATTTCTATCTGCTTCCGATAATTCTTCCTCTAACTGCTCTTTCTATCTGCTTCCTATAACTTCTTCCTCTAACTGCTCTTTCTTTCTGCTTCCTATAACTTCTTCCTCTAACTGCTCTCTCTATCTGCTTCCTATAACTTCTTCCTCTAACTGCTCTTTCTATCTGATTCCTACAACTTCTTCCTCTAACTGCTCTTTCTATCTGCTTCCTATAACTTCTTCCTCTAACTGCTCTTTCTATCTGATTCCGATAATTACTTCCTCTAACTGCTCTTTCTATCTGCTTCCGATAACTTCTTCCTCTAACTGCTCTTTCTATCTGATTCCGATAATTACTTCCTCTAACTGCTCTTTCTATCTGCTTCCTATAACTTCTTCCTCTAACTGCTCTTTCTATCTGATTCCTACAACTTCTTCCTCTAACTGCTCTTTCTATCTGCTTCCTATAACTTCTTCCTCTAACTGCTCTTTCTATCTGATTCCGATAATTACTTCCTCTAACTGCTCTTTCTATCTGCTTCCGATAACTTCTTCCTCTAACTGCTCTTTCTATCTGCTTCCGATAACTTCTTCCTCTAACTGCTCTTTCTATCAGATTCCTATAACTTCTTCCTCTAACTACTCTTTCTATCTTATTCCGATAATTACTTGCTCTAACTGCTCTTTCTATCTGCTTCCTATAACTTCTTCCTTAACTAACCATCAGCTTCCGATAACTTCTTCCTCTAACTGCTCTTTCTATCTGATCTTATTCCTCTAACTTCTTCCTCTAACTTCCTCTAACTGCTCTTTCTATCTGTTCCGATAACTTCTTCCTCTAACTGCTCTTTCTATCTGCTTCCGATAACTTCTTCCTCTAACTGCTCTTTCTATCTGCTTCCTATAACTTCTTCCTCTAACTGCTCTTTCTATCTGTTTCCTATAACTTCTTCCTCTAACTGCTCTTTCTATCTGATTCCTATTACTTCTTCCTCTAACTGCTCTTTCTATCTGATTCCTATAACTTCTTCCTCTAACTACTCTTTCTATCTTATTCCGATAATTACTTGCTCTAACTGCTCTTTCTATCTGCTTCCTATAACTTCTTCCTTTAACTGCTCTTTGTATCTGATTCCTATAACTTCTTCCTCTAACTGCTCTTTCTATCTGATTCCTTTAACTTCTTCCTCTAAATGCTCTTTGTATCTGATTCCTATAATTCTTCCTCTAACTGTTCTTTCTATCGGATTCCTATAATTCTTCCTCTAACTGCTCTTTCTATCTGATTCCTTACTAACTGCTCTTTCTATCTCCAAAAATTACTTCCGCTAACTGCTCTTTCTATCTGATTCCTATAACTTCTTCCTCTAACTGCTCTTTCTATCTGCTTCCTATAACTTCTTCCTCTAACTGCTCTTTCTATCTGCTTCCTATAACTTCCTCTAACTGCTCTTTCTATCTGATTCTGCTCTTTCTATCTGCTTCCTATAACTTCTTCCTCTAACTGCTCTCTTGCTATCTGCTTCCTATAACTTCTTCCTTTAACTGCTCTTTGTATCTGATTCCTATAACTTCTTCCTCTAACTGCTCTTTGTATCTGATTCCTATAATTCTTCCTCTAACTGTTCTTTCTATCTGATTCCTATAATTCTTCCTCTAACTGCTCTTTCTATCTGATTCCTATAATTCTTCCTCTAACTGCTCTTTCTATCTGATTCCTATAACTTCTTGCTCTAACTGCTCTTTCTATCTGATTCCAAAAATTACTTCCGCTAACTGCTCTTTCTATCTGATTCCGATAACTTCTTCCTCTAACTGCTCTTTCTATCTGCTTCCTATAACTTCTTCCTCTAACTGCTCTTTCTATCTGCTTCCTTTAACTTCTTCCTCTAAATGCTCTATCTTATTCCGATAATTACTTGCTCTAACTGCTCTTTCTATCTGCTTCCTATAACTTCTTCCTTTAAATGCTCTTTGTATCTGATTCCTATAATTCTTCCTCTAACTGCTCTTTCTATCTGCTTCCTATAACTTCTTCCTCTAACTGCTCTAATCCCTAAAACTTCTTCCTCTAACTGCTCTTTCTATCTGATCCCGATAATTACTTCCTCTAACTGCTCTTTCTGTCTGATTCCTATAACTTCTTCCTCTAACTGCTCTTTCTATCTGCTTCCTATAATTCTTCCTCTAACTGCTCTTTCTATCTGATTCCTATAATTCTTCCTCTAACTGCTCTTTCTATCTGATTCCTATAACTTCTTCCTCTAACTGCTCTTTCTATCTGATTCCAAAAATTACTTCCGCTAACTGCTCTTTGTATCTGATTCCGATAACTTCTTCCTCTAACTGCTCTTTCTATCTGCTTCCTATAACTTCTTCCTCTAACTGCTCTAATTCCTATAACTTCTTCCTCTAACTGCTCTTTCTATCTGATCCCGATAATTACTTCCTCTAACTGCTCTATCTGCTTCCTATAACTGCTCTATCTGCTTCCCATAACTTCTTCCTCTAACTGCTCTTTCTTTCTGCTTCCTCTAATTGCTCTGATTCCTAGAACATTTCCTCTAACTGCTCTATCTAATTCCTAAAACTTCTTCCTCTAACTGCTCTTTCTATCTGATCCCAATAATTACTTCCTCTAACTGCTCTTTCTGTCTGATTCCTATAACTTCTTCCTCTAACTGCTCTTTCTATCTGATTTCTATAACCTTTTCAACTAAATGCTTTTTCTATCTGATTCCTATAACATTAATGGTTAGAGTGAATATTGCTGAAAAAAAGCAATATTCACTTTTTTTGGTTACTTTATTTATTGTTAGCACCATTGATTTTTTTTATTAATTTTTGTTTCCTCCTTTATATCCAAGAGTACTTGCTACATATTGTATCTATCTACTAGTATCTACAATTCTTGTTTCTTTTCTACTATACTTATTAAAGGTTATTTTTTAATTATTCAATTATTTATTTATGGGTTGCCCTTCCATTTATAAAGGTCAGGTTAGTGAGGTATGAGACAGTCTCCACCTCCGATCCTCCCATTCTTTTCGCTTTCATATTCTTTCACTAGCTGCTCTTGCTACCGTTTTCCTACATAATTTCCTCCAATATCTTTTTTTTTTTGCTTCCTATATAATTGTGAAGAAACTACTCTTCTCTGTGTTCAGTAATTTAGATTTTTATTCGTTCAGTAGATAAAACTACCATACAACCCCCCCAGCTCATTAACTACAAAGACCGCAAATTAAGTGCTCTCTCCGTGTGGCTGCCGTTCGCATAGCCGAACACCATGTGCAGGAGAAAATGGCAGAAATCTTGTCGTACTTAAAGAGGGAGCGGGATTTGGTCATTGAGTGTCTGGAACTAAAATCGGACACTTGACTTCCCGAACGCCGGTCAGTTTTTGAACGCCTGCTTCTTTTCACCAACCAGCCAGGAGAGCGCTATTCGGTAGGTCTGTTCCACCGAACTAGGGGAACAAATGCTGCCTATGAGCCAGGGGAACCGTTTGTGGATTTGTTCGGTTTTCTCGAAAGAGACCGACCGCATAGCCTAATTTAATGGAACTCTTTCTGGGAAGGATCCCCGTGTACGGTCGTCCAAATTTAGACTTCCATAGAACTCCCGAACCCCTGAACTGATCTGGGTGATTTTTTAATACGTTGGTTCCCCAGATCAGGGCTAT
Source organism: Pelobates cultripes (assembly GCA_933207985.1). NCBI lineage: Eukaryota > Metazoa > Chordata > Amphibia > Anura > Pelobatidae > Pelobates > Pelobates cultripes. The sequence goes on from OW240916.1 coordinate 328,681,139, forward strand.
CAGGGAATATGACTTTTGTGGGGTTTCCATGGGGTTTGGAGTACTTTCTGTGTTTTGTGGAAATGTGTGTTTTTTGGTTTGGAGATAATAGAGTTTATTATCGTGCCTGACTCAATTATCTCCCAGACATAGGGGAAGGATATTTTTTTATGTAGGAGTGTCCTGGACCTGAGAGCCAATGTAACTGCAGAATGTATTTTGTCATTGTCCCCTCTCAGGTCAATATGTGACCGTAAACCCTGTACATTTGTAACTGCATATATACCAGCCAGTTGGCCAGAATAAATTCATTCCGGTTGAACCCTCCATCTAGCCTAGGTTGATGTTTGGGTATCCGTCTGATTTGCTTGGTGAATATATTTGGATGCTGTATTTCATCTGGAGAACGTTTGAATCAACACCCGAACTGTGAGCTATAATCACTCAACCTTTAGCAGTTCAGGAGGAAACAGACTAACGGATATCTGAAATACCAGCGTTCGTTACAACTGGTGGTAAGCGGCAGGATTACTCTCCCGAATGGATGTCCAGGACCGAAGGAAAAGTGAATGGCTCAGCAATATGAACTATTGAAACAAACAACATTAAAGGACTTACTGGGAAGCTCGAGGCATACTGGCAGGTAACAAAACAAAAGCCACGTTAATCGCTGAATTAATACAGAGCTACAGAGCCAGTAACATGGAAATGGAACACCTGAAGGAAACAGAATTTCAAAAGGCTAATAGGCAGATAATTAAAAGGCAGTTGGTAGCGCTCTGTAAATTTAGGGCAGAGCTACTCAAGCTCAGCCATGATATCCCCCTAGCGGGACATCTAGGAGTCCGGAAAACTAAAGACCAGTTAACCCAGACCTTCTTTTAACTGGGGATTACACGGAACCTGCAGGATTACCGCAGGACGTGTGACACCAGCCAAAAGATAGGAAAAATGCCAGAAGGCCAAGTAACACCCTTGTCAGAAGGCCAAGTTACACCCTTCATCCATCATCGAGGAACCCTTCCACTGGGTAGCAGTGATTTTGTCTGATCAGGGGACTCAATTTACCGCAACTGTGACCCAAGTTGTGGAGTAAAAACCCTGTTCAGCTCCCCCTACCATCCCCAGACAAACAAACTCTGTGAACGTTTCAACAGCATGCTCAAGCAGATGCTTAAAACGTTTACAGCCTCCTGTCGGCATTGAGAAAGATTTCTTCCCCATCTCATTTTTGCCTACCGCGAAGTGCCCCAGGCGTCTACCGGGTTTTCCCCCTTCAAGGTCCTTTAAGGGAGAAAAGTCCGGGGACCCCTAGACCTCATACAGGAGCATTGGGAGGGGGGGGGGTTACACAGGAGAAGGTGGAATACACATTGTACCATGTGTTCTGGAGTTGAGGGACCGCTTGCAGATGCTCACTGACTCCGTCTGGGAGAATCTGCAGGCGGCCCAGCGGCGCCATAAGAGTTGGTGCGATAGGGCAGACCTTCTGTCCTAGAAGTAGGACAGAAGGTATTGGCGCTGTAGCTGTCTAAGAAAGACAGGGACCTTTCCAGGTAGTGGAGCGTATAAGTGACACTACCTACATAGTTGGAAAATGTTTAGATAAAACGATATGGAGATCCTTTCATGTGAACATGCTTAAGCCCTACGGGTGGAAGATGTAGCAGCAGTATGTGCCCCTTCATTTGAAGAAAGTGAGGGCCTTCCCCTACCTGACTTGCTCATCTCCTCCTCTAGTACGATGGAACAAGTCAGACTAGGCAAAAAATGAAATCCCTTAGAAATCCCTTAGCCTCTCAGCTACCCCAGGGATACAGGGAGATGTTCTACGCCTTACCCGGGTACACCTCCGCTGCGGTCTACTGAGTTGAGACCCAGGGAGAAACCCCTCTACGGCAACAACCATAACATATCCCTGAGGCAGTTAGAGAAAATATGCTAGCAGAGATTCAGGAGATGTTAAAGCTGGGAGTTATTGAACCCTCTCAGAGTCCTTGGGCTTCGCCGGTAGTGCTGGTACCCAAGCGAGACGACACGACTCACTTATGTATCGATTACCAGAAGCTTAACGACAGGACAGTAACCGACGCCTACCCCATGCCCATGATAGCAGAGTTACTAGATTGTATGGCTGGGGGGAATTATTTGACAACCCTAGATTTGTGCAAAGGCTATTGGCAAATCCCCCTGGAGCCAGCGGCCATTCCTAAGTCAGCATTCGTTACTTCATTCGGGCTATACCAGTTAAGGGTTATGCCCTATGGGATGAAGAATGCCCCGGCTACCTTTCAGAGGATGGCTGATAGGCTCCTAGCGGGATTTCAGGACTTTGCATGTGCTTATTTAGAGGATATTGCAATCTACAGCCGCACATGGGAAGACCATCTGGAGCACCTATCTAGGGGCAGTGGGGCCAACTCTGAAGCCTGGTAAGTGCCATGTCGGTATGGCCGAGGTACAGTATCTCAGCCATAGGGTAGGTTCGGGCAAACAGCGGTCAGGATTACAGAATGATCCAGCACGTAGAATTATGTAACACAGAGGACTGATAGGTATCGTATACCGGACCTTAGAATGACCGGACTAACGTACCAATGAATAGTCAGAAATAGCCGAGGTCAAGGGAAACAGAAAGAGACACAACGAAAAGGAAAAGCCAGAAAACAGGGAAGTCAAAAACAATGCCAAAGTCAAATAACCAGAATCAATAACGCGCTCTCGGACAACCACAAGGGAAACCACGACAGGGCACTGAGCAGGATGAGAACTGGGCCTAACTACCCCTCCACTAGATCTGATAGGCTGTAACCGGCCTTTGACCCCAAAGGCAGTTACCAGATTCCCATTTGCATAATTGCTGCTCAGCATTAACCCTTCTGTGGATTTAGTTGCTGCTCGGCACAACTTTTCCTGTGTGGACAGTAAATGTCATTATCCACATTTTTATAAGCGGATGAATACGTGACATTACCCTCCACCTGAAGAACGCCCACTGGGCGGGCAGGACCAGGGTTGAGAGGAAATTTGGCGTGAAAATAGCGAATCTTGCGGCTAGCATGTATATCAGATGCCGGAACCCAAGAACGATCGGCTGGTCCATAACCTTTCCAATCCACCAAGTACTGTAAAGTGCCCCGAGAAAACCTGGAATCGATTATGGAGGAGACCTCATACTCTTCCTGTCCAGAAACAACTAAGGGAGGAGGGGGGACACTTGAGACAGTACATTTATTCCAAACAAGAGGTTTGAGCAAGGACATATGAAAGGTATTAGGAATTTTCAAGGAGGCCGGAAGGGCCAGAGAATACGCAACAGGATTGATCCTACAAAGGACACGAAAAGGTCCAAGGAACCTAGGAGCAAATTTCATGCTAGGGACTTTGAGCCTGATGTTACGAGAAGATAACCAAACCCTCTCACCCACTTGGTAAACAGGGTTGGCACCTCGATGTGTATCAGCAAAATGCTTGAAACGGTCAGCAGCAGTACCCAGAGCACATTGAACTTTAACCCAGGTATCACGGATGAAAGCCAGACGGTCATCCAAAGCAGGAATAGCCGTATCAGAAAAAACAGCCGGTAGGACAGTAGGATTCCGGCTATTATTAACAAAAAATGGACTGTGTCCAGAGGAGTCATGGTCAGCATTGTTCCTAGCAAACTCGGCCCATGGTAATAATTCGGACCAATTGTCTTGAGTGCTATTAACGAAACAACGCAAATATAACTCCAAAGACTGGTTAGCCTTCTCAGCTGTACCATTAGTCTGGGGGTGGTAAGAGGATGAAAAAGACAATTAAATCCCCAATTGCTTATTGAAAGCCCTAAAAAACCGGGATACAAACTGAGAACCTCTATCAGATATAATATTGTACCATGCAGACGGACAATCTCACGTATAAAGATCAGTACCAGGTCTTGAGATGATGGTAATTTCTTGAGAGGGATGAAGTGAGCCATTTTAGAAAAACGGTCAACAACCATGAGAATAGTGGTATAACTAGGAAGTTCTACAATGAAATCCATAGACAAGTGGGACAATGGGACCTCAGGAATGGGAAGAGGTTGTAACAAGCCACAAGGGTTTATGAGGTGCTTTGGAAACCGCACAAACAGAACAAGCCTGCACATACTCCTTAACATCCTTCCTGAGGGAATCCCCTCAGAATGACCTCATGATAGCAGAAGTGGATTTATTAATACCTGGGTGACCAGCAGACACATTGTCGTGAAACACCTTCATGATAGTAACCCTTTCCCCCAATGGAACGAACAATTTGTCCTGAGGTTTACCGCAGGGTGCCTGAGACTGAGCCTCCATGATGGAGCCAAGCAGCGGAGAGGACAATGAAAGCATAGTGGAAGCAATGATACATTCCGGGGGAATGATATGGGACTTTTCTTGCTCTTGTATAGACTTTGTATCAAACTGTCTGGATAAGGCGTCAGCCTTGACATTTTTAGAACCAGGTCTATAAGTAATAAGAAAATTAAAGAGAGAAAGGAATAGAGACCACCTAGCTTGTCTAGAAGACAATTGTTTAACATCTCCTATGTAAGTCAGGTTTTTGTGATCAGTAATGATCAAAAGGGGGTCCTTGGAACCCTCTAAAAGATGTCACCACTCCCTGAGAGCTAGAATAATGGCCAACAATTCCCTATTGCCAATATCATAATTGCGCTCGGCAGGAGACAACTTTCTAGAGAAGTAACCACAAGGATGCAATGGAGTATCCTGGCTTTCCCTCTGGGAGAGAACTGCCCCTACCCCTGTGTAACGGCAACCCAGGTAGTAAGAGGGTATCAGCCATTGGAGACGCCCTTTTCCTGGCAAGCTGCTGTATAGTAATGAAGTTACTTATTCCCATCCACGAGATCCAAGAGTAGAGTCATGCATAGCTGTTAAAAGGAGCAAGGTAATTATGCAGTAAATCCCCTTCCAAGAACGAGACGAGGCAACATTTTGAAGGGTCAAGCAGAACTAGGTTTTAATGACAAGGATTCTCCTTTTAGGCAATTCTGCCCATGAAAAGGCGACACCTACATAATTAGTACAGTAACCAATAACAAACATGGTACATCCCACACATCTCCTCCCCTCAGATAAACAGTTAACATAATTAACACACACACACATTTTTACCCTAGTTTTGGATGTCCCCCAAATACTTGGGGTACACCCATAAATCTAGTATCCCCAGATAGCCCTCATCTGGGGGAACAGCATATTAAAAAATCATCCCATTCGGTTAAGGTGTTCGGGAGTTATGGGACTTTAAAGTTTTGACCGACCGCATAGGCACACTAGCCGAAAATAGTTCCATAAGTTTTGGCCTTGCGGTCGGTCCTCGTTCGTGCGGTGAAAAAGCCCCAAAATCTTGCCATCCGTGCATATCTTGCTGGTCGCTGGAATCCCTGTATGTAGTATATCCCATCTACCGAATGGCAGGGCGTTCGGTAGTTTCAGCACAAATTTACGGTGTTATGGAGGTTTCAGCGGTGTTCGCCTACTCGAGTGTCCGATTTTAGTTCCAGACATTCAACGGCAAATCACAGCTGTTCGTGCACTAAGATGGCCGCGAACAAGTGTAAAAGTCCTGAAATGGCGGCCACCTAGGATCTGAAACAAAGGATTTGTGCATTTCTCATACGGATTGTATATGCTGGTCTGGGAGGTAAAATACCACATAATTGAATAGCAGGGTGGTCCGGTGTTCGGTAGTTTGTATTCGTATTTATGCCTGCTGAGTCCCTACTGTATGGGTTGCATAAATAGACTAATACTGGCAAAAGTCCCGAACTGTGCTAAAATAATCCACATGAACCAGGTAAGTATATTCCATTGTATCCATAGTCTCGGTTAGTGATAAATATTTCCAGGCACAAGGTAAAGTTCTGTTACACCCTGCATCTGATGCATCAACTTCCAGTATGAAAGGTTTACTGGTGTCAGGATGTATCAATATGTCGGCGGAGGCAAACCGCTGTTTGAGAGTTTCAAAGGCTTCTATAATCTCCTTAGACCATATCGTACTGTTAACCCCCTTGCGTGTCATATTGGTGATGGGGGCTATTACTGAAGAAAATCCCTTTATAAACCTTCTGTAATAATTGGCAAAACCCATGAACCTTTGAATGGCTTTCAACCCAGTGGGTAAAGGCCATTGTAGAACCGATTCCAGCTTTTTAGGATCCATCTGAAACCCTGAGGCAGAGATATTATATCCCAAAAACTGTACTTCAGATTGGTCAAAGATGCATTTTTCTAATTTACAATAAAGTTGATTCTTTAACAAGGTCTGCAGAACTTGTCTAACGTGATCGCGGTGAGTCTGAATGTCAGGAGAATAAATAAGGATATCATCCAGATAGACCAAGACAAACAAGTAAATGTACATCATTTATGAAATCTTGGAAAACCGCTGGAGCATTGCACAACCCGAATGGCATCACTAGATATTCATAGTGTCCACTTCTGGTATTAAATGCAGTCTTCCACTCGTGATTTTCCTTGATTCTCACTAAATTGTAAGCACTTCTAAGATCAAGTTTAGTGAATACTTTAGCACCTTGGAGTCTATCAAATAATTCAGCAATAAGAGGAATGGGGTAGGCGTTCTTAATGGTGATTTTGTTCAATGCCCTGTAATCGATACATGGGCGCAACTCACCGTCCTTTTTAGATACAAGAAAGAATCCTGCCCCAGCAGACGAGGATGATTTTCGTATGTGGCCTTTATTATTATTATTGCCATTTATATAGTGCCAACAGATTCCGTAGCGTTTTACAATATTTTGAGAGGGGGGATGTAACAATAAATAGGACAATTACAAGAAAACTTACAGGAACAATAGGTTGAAGAGGACCCTGCTCAAACGAGCTTACAGACTATAGGAGGTGGGGTATTAGAAACATTAGGACAGGAAATATCAAGTAGGAGTGAAGCAGAGCTGGAGGAGAGAGCAAAGCACTGTCCCATAGGAGAGAGCAGGAGACAGGTATGTAAGGTAGAGATTACTCTGGGAGGCCATAAGCTTTCCTGAAGAGATGGGTTTTAAGGCCCTTCTTAAATGATTGAAGACTAGGGGAGAGTCTGATGGCAGTAGGCAAGCTATTCCATAGGAGAGGAGCCGCCCGCGAGAGGTCCTGCAAGCGCGAGTTGGCCGTACAGGTGCGAGCAGCGGTCAGGAGGTGGTCACGGGCAGAGCGGAGGGTACGAGGAGGGGCATATCTATGGATTAGTGAAGAGATATAAGTGGGGCTAGAATTGTTCAGTGCTTTAAATGTATGGGTTAGCACTTTGAATTGACTCCTATAGCATACAGGGAGCCAATGTAAGGACTGGCAGAGGGGTGAGGTGTGAGAGGACCGACTAGAGAGGAAAATCAGTCTAGCTGCAGCATTCATTACAGACTGTAGCGGGGCAATACGGCTTTTGGGGAGACCAATCAGGAGAGGGTTACAGTAATCCATGCGGGAAATTACTAGAGCATGGACAAGCTCCTTGATAGCATCTTGCGTAAGAAAGGGGCGAATGCGGGCTATGTTTTTGAGTTGGAACCTACAGGACTTGGCAGCAAACTGGAGTGAAGTATGACGCCAAGACAGCGCGCTTGCAGGGATGGACTTATGTGGATATCACTGACTTGAAGGGAGAGCGAGAGAGGAGGATCAGTATTAGGAGGAGGAAAGACAAGGAGTTCAGTTTTAGAGAGGAAATTAATCCTTAATATATTCCTCCATTACTCTACTCTCCTGAGGTGACAGAACATAGACTGCTCCCTTAGGTAGCATAGCGCCGGGTAGTAAATTAATGGAACAGTTATAAAGTCTGTGAGGAGGTAGAGTATTCGACTGAGTTTTGCTGAATACTTCTTTAATGTCTTGGCACTGTATAGGGATTTCCAGGTTTTGTGGTGTACTAGTTGGTAATCCAATAGTGCCCACTCTTTTGGCAACATTCAATATACACCTTTTATAGCAATCCTTACGCCATTCTAATATTTCCCCATTAGCCCAGTCAATATGAGGGTTATGCTTGTTAAGCCATTGAAAGCCTAATATGATCGGACAGGAAGGGGATGCAATAACCTGAAATGTAATCTCTTCCTTATGTAAGGCACCAATGGACAAATTAATGGGTAAGGTTTAGTGTGTAATCAATGGTTGTGAGAGTGGTCTCCCATCAATAGCTTCAACAGCTAGGGGTGATAGTCTCTCCTTGATAGGTATAGTATTACCTTTAACAAATTGAACGTCGATTAAGTTTCCAGCGGCACCTGAATCCATCAGGGCTTTGCATGAAAAGTTCTTCTTTTCAAAGGCAATAGAAATATCAAGGAGAAACCTATTTTTATCCATTCCAGAGGACGTTTCCATTACACCTAAGACCTGTCCCCTTAAGGAGCGGTAGTTTTACGAAGTGGGGTGCTAAAGGCATATTCATGTGTCTGGTCTTGTTTCTAGTAGCTTCTCTGGTTCTCAATATATTATCAATTTGCATGACAAAAGTGATAAATTCATTAAGCTTTTTGGGTAAGTCTTTGGTGGCAATCTCATCTAGCATAGTTTCAGATAGTCCCTTTTTAAATGCAGAGATTAACCCACTATTAGCCCAGTCTACCACGGAAGCTAGGGTACGAAATTCTATGGCATACTCCGAGATTGACCGGTTCCCTTGTCTGATATGCATCAGGGCAGTAGAGGCGTCGTCCTCCCTGCCTAATGGTTCAAACATAAGTTTAAATTCCGTAATAAACTCCTGGTAAAAGCTTTACCTTTTAATTGATTCATCAGGTAACCAATTTTAGCTCTGTCTGTGGGAAAAGATCCCGGTGAGGCCTCAAATTGATACTCTATTTGGTCAAGGAATCCCTGGCATTCTTGGAAATTACCATTAAGATGCAGAGGAGGAGATAGAGAGATAGTTGGTGCCTTGTATACTATAGGTGGAGGTACACAAGGCGGAGGTGAGACAGTAGGAGCAGCCGCAGGTTGCAGATGCGCTGTACGAGTAAGAAGCGTACTGAAAGCCTGGGCAAATTGATCCAAGCGGTGATCATTCTCCTCTAGTTTCCTTTCGCAAGCAGCTATGTGCTTACACAATTCTACAGGATCTATGGCCCTGTCGTAATCTCAGGATTACAGAATGATCCAGCACGTAGAATTGTGTAACACAGAGGACTGATAGGTAACATATACCGGACCTTAGAATGGCCGGACTAACGTACCATAGAATAGTCAGGAATAGCCGAGGTCAAGGGAAACAGAAAGAGACACAATGAAAAGGAAAAGCCAGAAAACAGGGAAGTCAAAAACAATGCCAAAGTCAAATAAACAGAATCAATAATGCGCTCTCGGACAACCACAAGAGAAACCACGACAGGGCACTGAGCAGGATGAGAACTGGGCCTAAATACCCCTCCTCTAGGTCTGCTAGGCTGTAACCGGCTGTAACCGGCCTTTGACCCCAAAGGCAGTTACCAGGTTCCCATTTGCATAAATGCTGCTCAGCATTAACCCTTCTGTAGATTTGGTTGCTGCTCGGCACAACTTTTCCTGTGTGGACAGTAAATGTCATTAACCTCATTTTTATAAGCGGATGAATACGTGACAACAGTGACCCGAACCTGCCAAGGTGGAAGCTTTTGCTAGCTGGCTACAACCCCGTACCAAGACCCAGGTTCCTAGGGACCGCGGGCTACTACCGCAAGTTTGTCCCAGAGTACAGTGCCCTCGCCAAACCTCTCACCGACCTGACCAAAAAGTCCCTTCCCGGGCAGGTAGTATGGTCCCCGGAGTGCGCGGCCGCGTTCCAGACACTCAAAATGGCGCTGAGCGAGGCACCTGTATTGGCCGCCCCAAACCATACTAAAAAGTTTCTTGTCCACACAGATGCCTCCATGTTTGGGCTGGGAGCCGTGTTGAGCCAAGTAGGGACGACGGGATGGAGCACCCGGTGACATATCTCAGCCGGGAACTATTACCCAGAGAGGTCACTGTGGCGAAACCGACCTCGCCACTGGGCATTGGAGAAGACTGATTGCCAGCCTCCTGCCATGTGACTATGGCCCCTTGGATGTATTGCCCTTTAAAGACATGATTTGGGCATAATAGATTTGTGGTGTCTGCTGCAGTGCTTGGAGTCCTCAGGAAGCGCTAGGAGCATCTTTCAACGGAGGTACCCAGTCGGGGTGCCAGGCGATCCATTACATTGGTGGCAAGCGGTGGGATGGCGTCCTAGTGCGAGGTAAAGCAGCTCAGAGACACCGTTTGTGGAGTCACAAATTGAGGGCAATGCTAGCACACATGCAGCGCCCCGGGAGCAGAGGTATCCAGCGACTTGGAGCAGACAAGTATGGAAGGCTCTGGTGATGATTGGCTGGCCGAGGTGAGGCAGCGAGTGGCCCAGTATGGTGATAATGTGCCCATGTATATATTCCAGGCGATCTGGAACCAGGTCACAGCCGAGCGAAACACAAGGATGGACCGAGAATTCCGGCTGGCGAAAGAGAGAGAATATGCTCAGCGGAAGGAGTGTTACAGCAGCCAAAGAGAGGCTGCATTCGAGGAGGCGGCCAGAGGAACCCGAAGTAGGGGTCCTCATAGACTGGTCCTGTGAGGAACCACAACAGGCAGGTGAAGATGGGACCGAGGTCTCTCCACCGGGCCCAACGGGATGCTGGGCAGCCGGCCCAGATCCCCAGCAGCAGCCGGAGTTAGCGGGTGCGGAAGCCAGTGGTCCTTACTCGCAAATGTTGAGGGACCTCACAGATTGGTCCTGGGAAGACCCACAGATGGCAGGTGGAGATGGGACTGCGGTCTCTCTACCGGCCCTACAAGGATGCTGGGCGGTCGGCCCAGATCCCCAGCGGCAGTGTGTGTTACAAGGAGCTGAAGGTGCCGTCCTTCCTCCCCAGCGGCAGTTTGAGTTACAGGGAGACAAAGGTGCCGTCCTTCCTCCCCAGCGGCAGTGCGAGTTACAGGGAGCCAAAGGTGTCATCCTTCCTCCCCAGCGGCAGAGTGAGTTACAGGGAGCCAAAGGTGCCGTCCTTCCTCCCCAGGGGCAGTGCGAGTTACAGGGAGGCAAAGGTGAGGTCCGTCTCCCCAGCGGCAGTGTGAGTTACAGGGAGCCAAAGGTGCCGTCCTTCCTCCCCAGCGGCAGAGTGTCCTGCAGGGAGCAGAGATAGTCGGTCTCGCCTCCAAGCAGCAAGACAATATATTGAAAGGGGAGACAGTCGGTCCCCCTCTCCACCAGCAGAGATAGTGTCAGGCAGAGGAGCCTGTTACCCCCTCTCCCCAGCGGCTGAAAGTGTGTAAGGGAGAGGAGCTTGTTACCCCCTCTCCCCAGCGGCAGCGTAGCCCACGAAGGGGAGATGATAAGCCCCACACCGGTGCAGATGGGACCGTGGTCTCTGTGCCCCAACCACAGGGGGTATGGACGGTCGGTCCTGTCCCCCAGCAGCAGGGCTGTATATCCAAAGGGGAGACAGCCTGTCGGCCCCTCCAGCAGCAACACCAGGTCCAGCAGGAGGAGCCTACTAACCCTTCTCCTCAGCTGGGCTCCAACCAGGCTACTCCCTTGGTAGCGCTGGCACCAGGGCAGAGTACCGCTGGTCTCTGCCCACTCAGCAACCCACAGATCCAGAAGGCTAGTACCCCCCAGAGCCGTGGTGGAGCCCCTGGACCTGGACAAGCTACCCACTACCCCAGGTGCAGTAACCAATTCTTGTGGGTGGGCTGCACTACTGACTATGTTTTGTGGGTGGGTTGCTGGACTAACCAAGGCACTGACCGACAGGAGGTCAGATACCTTGTTAGTCTTTTTGGGAAAGGGGAGAAATGTGGCGAAACCGACCTCGCCACTGGGCATTGGAGAAGACTGATTGCCAGCCTCCTGCCATGTGACTATGGCCCCTGGGATGTATTGCCCTTTAAAGACATAATTTGGGCATAATAGATTTGTGTTGTGCTGCTGCTAGCCCTTTTAAGAACCATCTGGGGACATACTGTGGAGTTACTGGGTGGCCACCATTTCCTGTATCAGAAGCACATGGTGAGAACAATGGATGGCGGCCATTTTAACTCACAGACACTGTGTGGACTTTTCAACACGGTGCCATCTCGCCAGTATTTGTTGCACAGAGACATCGTGCGGTGGTTTTGGACTATACAGCAGGGGACACATTATACAGTGATTGTTTTTATTTAGCCTGTATATGTTCTGCAGAATCTGCATTAAACTGTATTTTCCAAAGTACTGAACGGATCTGGGTGAATTTTGGATATGTGGTTCACCCAGATCCCCCAGTTCCAAGGATATTTTTTATGGGGTTATTGCATGTTTTGGGGTCCCTGTGATGTGTTTTATGAAACTGTATTTCTCTGGCTGTGATAATTAGATTACCCATTGTGTTCAGTAATCATATCACAGCCAGAGGGGAGGATTTTGTGTGGGAGTGTCTGGGTGTATTGTATGGATTGATTGGCTGTTTTGTAACGCCCTGTGGGCTGTACTATGTTTGTGGATTGGGAATAAAAGAGACTGTATGTGACAGTACAGGGAGTTCCTGTTTTAACCCTCAAAGTGAAGTGTCGTCTCATTATTGGGGGAAGGATTTATTGTATGCTGTTCCAGTTTGACTGCTAGGAGAGTAAACCTATTCGTATGGTTCCTATTCAACTGTCTACAGCATTCATATGCTTGGGAGAATTGGTGATTGTGGTGTCTGCCAGAGTGCTTGGAGTCCTCAGGAAGCGCTAGGAGCATCCTTCAACGGAGGTACCCAGTCGGGGTGTCAGGCGATCCGTTACAGTCACCTATGCCACCGTGGAAAAGGAATGCCTGGCTCTCGTGTGGGCATTAAAGAAATTGCAGCCATACCGCTACGGTTGTCCCTTTACGTTAATGACAGATCATAACCCCCTCATCTAGTGAAACAGAGTTGCTGGAGGCAATCCCAATTTGTTACGCTACAGCCTGGCCCTGCAACCCTACAATTTCACCATGCAGTACAGGCCAGGCAAACAGAACAGCAATGCTGATGGTTTTTCACAACAAACGGAGGTGGAGCCTTAACTGATTTCCCTGGACATCCCCAAGCCAACCCGGCAGGGTCTAGGCGGGTACGCCGACCCATGGAACTAAGGGGGAGCAATGTGAAGAAACTCTTTGTGTTCAGTAATTTTGATTTTATTTAATTCGGTAGATAAAACTATGGGTTTTAGGGTACTTTCTGGGTTTTGTGGCAATGTGTATCTTTTTGACTTGGAGATAATGGAGTTTAGTATCAGGCTTGACTCAATTATCTCCCAGGCACAGGGGAAGGATTATATTATTTTATGTAGTAGTGTCCTGGACCTGAAAGCCAATGTAACTGCAGAATGTATTTGTCATTGTCCCCTCTCAGGTCCAGTGGGGAATGCCCCTGGAATATGTCACACAAAACCCTGTGCATTTGTAACTGCATATATACCAGCCAGTTGGCCTGAATAAATTAATTCCTTTTGTACCCTTCATCTAGTCTAGGCTGATTTGCTTGGTGAATATACTTGGATGCTGTATTTCGTCTGGAGAAAACAAACGGGTATCTGAAATACCTGCATTCGTTATAATAATTTTCTCTGCTAACTGCTTTATTCGCATCCTATATAATTTTCTCAGTGAAATGCTCTGTTTACTGTATAACTACCTCCACTAAATGCACTTTCTATGTAATCCAAGTGCTATATGAAACAGTGAGAACTGGGAAGAGGATGGAGTGAATGGGAGGAGTCGCTTCATCTTACCGTCTCTCGCGCGCCTACCCCCAGTGTGAAAGGGTTAGTGCTGGTGCAATGGTGCAGCAGGATGCCAGTCACAGGCTCCCCTTCTCTGTGCACATGGAATGGTTCATTCCAATGGCTGCCAGCTTGGTCACTCTTGGCCCCACTTCCATTCCTCATCGAGAACATAATGGTAACCTCAGTCTCCTCATCACTGCTGTTCTCCACATCCCACACCAAGACCGCAAGGGGCAATGACGAGTCCTGCAAGTCAGAGGAAAAGATAGACTACATTGCATGTACCTAGAAACGTGGGTGATACATCTCATACTGAAATTATCTTAAGGACAAAGAGTAAGGAGGATGTCCGCCATGCACACACATATACTGCCGAATTAGTAAATGTGGGGAAATGAATTTAGCCTTTCAACAGAAACCAGACAAGGATCACAGGGGCATGGAAATGTCAGTACAGCCAGGGTCAGTATAGAAAGTAATATAGCCAGGGTCAGTATAGAAAACCAGACATAGAATATAAAACCAAAAAAACAAGAAAAACTAAACAAGAATAGTAAAAAGAGTACTGGATACCAGAAGCCATAGTCAGAATGGTCCGCAGCTAGGAACAGGATGTGACAGGACTATAGCCAGGGTCAGTATAGAAAGGACTATAGCCAGGGTCAGTACAGGGAGGACTATAGCCAGGGTAAGAACAGAGAGGACTATAGTTAGGGTTAGTACAGAGAGTACAATAGCAAGGGTAAGTATGGAAAGGACTATAGCCAGGGTCAGTACAGAGAGGACTATAGCCAGGGTAAGTATAGAAAGGCCTATAGCCAGGGTCAGAATAGAAAGGACTATAACCAGGGTCAGTATAGAAAGGACTATAACCAGGGTCAGTATAGAAAGGACTATAACCAGGGTCAGCACAGAGAGGACCATAGCCAGGGTCAGTATATAAAGGACCATAGCCAGGGTTAGTACAGAGAGGACTATAACCAGGGTCCGTACAGAAAGGACTGTAGCCAGGGTTAGTACAGAGAGGACTATAGCAAGGGTCAGTATAGAAAGGACTATAGCCAGGGTCAGTATAGAAATGACTATGACAAGGGTCAGTATAGTAAGGACTATAGCCAGAGTTTGTACAGAGAAGACTACGGCCAGGGTCAGTACAGATAGGATCATAGCCAGGGTTAGTACAGAGAGGACCATAGCCAGGGTTAGTACAGAGAGTACTATGGCCAGGGTCAGTACAGAGAGGACCATAGCCAGGGTCAGTATAGAAAGGACTATAACCAGGGTCAGCACAGAGAGGACTATGGCAAGGGGCAGTACAGAGGGGATCATAACCAGGGTCGGTACAGAGAAGATCATAGCCAGGATAAGTACAGAAAGGACCATAATCTGGGTTAGTACAAAGAGGATCAAAGCAGGGTCAGTACAGAGAAAATCATAGCCAGGGTCAGTACAGAAAGGACCATAGCCAGGGTTAGTACAGAGAGGACTATAACCAGGGTCCGTACAGAAAGGACTATAGCCAGAGTCAGTATAGAAAGGACTATATCCAGGGTCAGTATAGAAAGGACTATGGCAAGGGTCAGTATAGAAAGGACTATAGCCAGAGTTCGTACAGAGAGGACTATGGCCAGGGTCAATACAGAGAAGACTATGGCCAGGGTCAGTACAGAGAGGATCATAGCCATGCTGAGTACAGAGAGGATTATGGCCAGGGTTAGTACAGAGGGGACTATGGCCAATGTTGGCACATAAAGGACTATGGCCAGGATCAGTATAGAGAGGATTATGACCAGGGTCAGTACAGAGAGGACTATAGTCAGGGTCAGTACAGAGAGGACTATATCCAGGGTCAGTACAGAGAGCACTATGGTCTGCGTGAGTACAGAGAGCACTATGGTCTGAGTCAGTACAGATAGGATCATAGACCGGGTCAGTACAGAGAGGACAATAGCCAGGGTCAGTACAGAGAGGACTATGGTCTGAGTCAGTACAGAGAGGACTATGGTCTGAGTCAGTATAGAGAGGACTATGGTCTGAGTCAGTACAGAGATGACTATGGTCTGAGTCAGTACAGAGAGGACTATGGTCTGAGTCAGTACAGATAGGATCATAGCCAGGGTTAGTACAGAGAGGATTATGGTCTGGGACAGTAGAGAGAGGACTATAGCCAGGGTCAGTAGAGAGAGGACTATGTTCTGGGTCAGTACAGATAGGATCATAGCCAGGGTTAGTACAGAGATGACTATGGCCAGGGTCAGTACAGAGAGGATCATAGTCAGGGTTAGTACAGAGTGGACTATAGCCAGGGCCAGTACAGAGAGGACTATGGTCAAGGTTAGTACAGAAAGGAATATGACCAGAGTCAGTACAGAGAGGATCATAGCCAGGGTTAGTACAGAGAGGGCTATGGCCAGGGTCAGTACAGAGAAGACTATGGCCAGGGCCAGTACAGAGAGGAATATGGCCAGGATCAGTACAGGGAGGACTATAGCCAGGGTCAGTACAGAGAGCACTATGGTGTGGGTCAGTACAGAGAGGACTATGGTCTGGGTCAGTACAGAGAGGACTATAGTCAGGGTCAGTACAGAGAGGATTATAGCCAGGGTTAGTACAGAGAGGACTATAGTTAGGTGGCATATATTAAGTACAATACAAGGGGGTATCCCTGTGACAGAATTGGAAACACAGTTGAGGGTGTGCACTATGTCTTACCTTGTAGTTATCAGGAATGATAGGGGACACTTGGCGGCATGTGAGGGTGATATTCTGGCCCGGCAGCTGGTAGACGTGCCATGCACGAGGATACAGGGCATGATAAAAAGCCTGGTTTCCACAATACCCCCAGTTCCAACTCTGAAGGGTGTGTGGGTGCTCGATGGACAGCACTTGCTGGTAAACGGTCTGCCCTCTTCGGCGAATACAGACTGTAAACTGCGGGAAAGAAGTAGAAAATGGAGACATTATATATGTAAAGGAGAACAGACCTATGGGGACATAATTTAGAAAAAGACAAATTGTAGCGGATGGCACTGTGCTGTCCTGAAAATTACATGTGTATAACTGCATTCGTGTTAATTGCTGGTATGTGTTGAAATAAAGTGTATTTGTCTGATTGTTCGGTAGAATCATTCGAATAAACTAAGGGAATGAAACTACTGAACAATCAGACCTCCCTTGTGTGAAGTGTGCCTTCAATTACCCGTTGCAACAATGTTACGAACGGGTAATTGACAAGCTATGCAGTAGGTCCTTTGTTCGCGGGGTGGCCGCCATTCGGGAAACGAACACGTGGTGGCGGCCATTTTAAAACTCCCGAACAGCGGTGTTTTGCCGTCGAGTGTCTGGAACCCAAATCGGACACTCGACTAGGTGAACACCGCTGAGACCTCCACAAGCCCGGTCCGTTCGGTTCCAAACTACCAAATGGCCCCTCATTCGGTAGACAGAAACAACCGAACGAGGGCATTCATGCGAACCCTACCTGATCTCTGTAGCCTTAGCCTTTCATGTAATTTATTCCCTTATACTGGGACCGACCGCAGGGCCCCATCGCATGGAACCCAATTCGGCTGTTCTCTCCAGCGTGGTCGGTCTTTTTAGTACTTCCATAAATTTCCCGAACCCCTGGTCCGATCTGGGTGATTTTTGGATATGTTGCTCACCCAGATCAGGGCTACCAGGGGATGTGCCATTTAATCCAGAAACTGGGGGAATTTGTGTACAGTATAAGGGGATTATGAGTCAGGCTGAGGGGAGGAGATGGGTGGGAGGTTACTATTGTCGGTTTGGGTACTGTAATGATTGATGAAAGTCCCTCCCTTGCATGGGAGCATGCTATATAAGGCCACTGTGGAATAAAGGTTTTCAGTTCTGCTCCTGATGCTGTGTGTCGTCCAGTTATTGGGAGTGCTGTTGGGATACTGTTGGATTATTTTACCTACTGGAAACCTTGCCTGTGGATTTATAATTACTTGTTCCTGAGCCTCACTGGGATCTTAAGCGGAGATAATCTGTGGAATATTGGATCTCCACTACACAAATTAATCCACTTGGCACGTTCTTTCTATGTAACAGTTTATCGTCTTTTTCTGCTGTAACCACTGGAGGGTCAACTTGACCTTGTGCTTAGGATCATTGTCATTCTGGAAAGTCCAAGAGAGTCCCATGTGCAGCCTTCGTGCAGAACATTGCAAATTGTCTGCCAGTATTTTCTGATAACATGCTGCATTCATCTGGTCATCAATTTTCACAAGATTCTCTGTGCCTTAAGAGCTTCCCACCCCCCCAAAAAACATCAGTGAGCCACCACCATGCTTCTTTTCACTATGGGCCTTGTTGACCCCTCTCCAAACACAGTGCTTATGGTTGTGACCATAAAGCTCTATTTTGGTCTTGTCACTCCAAATTACAGTGTGCCAAAAGCTGTGAGGAGTAACTGGGCTTTTTTGTGACATTGGCGCAGTAAAGAGATAGACAAAAGGATAAAAAAAGGATAAGCGCAAAACTAAAAGGATAAGCTAAAACTAAAAGATATGTATATAAAATTTAGAGTAGGCGATACACCTTAAAACATAAGGCTCCCTTTAAGCCTTATAAACAACTGGGATAAGTAAAACAGGGGGGATAAAGGTAGCGCCAGAAATTATAAAAACAGAGGTGTGTTATAACATTTTACATATATATATATATATATATATAGAAACTATACAATTTCTGGCACTCTTCCCAAATAATAATACATACCAGGTGCTTCTCTGTGCAAAATACTATAAACAAAGCAAAAAATGAGAGCACTCCATGGATTTGGTAAATCAAATTACTGTATTCAAATAGCACAAAAAAAAATCGACGTTTCGACCGTCTAGCGGTCTTTATCAAGATCTTGATAAAGACCGCTAGACGGTCGAAACGTCGATTTTTTATTTTTTTTTTGTGCTATTTGAATACAGTAATTTGATTTACCAAATCCATGGAGTGCTCTCATTTTTTGCTTTGTTTATATATATATATATATACCTCCATTACTTGTTTTTAGATCACACTTGCACTTTATAAACACGATTTCTAACATACTGTATATTTACACCTGTAGCACTTTTGGGTGATCACGTGTCCCGCCTAACATACTTCCGGGTTCGAGGGACGGCACCATGCACACCTGATTTGGCCCGTGTCATCATTTATTTTGTATATAACTGCTTACTTTGCACTGTTTTTGTGACCTTGAAAAAGACCCTGAGGGGTCGAAACGTTGGGACAATTGGATTATATTGAGTGAATAAACGACACGCTTTTTTTGTAAAGACCTGTGAGTGCACCTCTCTTAAGGATATAACAAATAAAAGGCAAAATATAAAACCCAAGTGTGAATCTGAATGTAAAAACTTGCTGGAAGATAAAACATCAAAGGGACAGGGTAGTTCCTCTGGAATGGGGTCAGATCAGAGTATTCTTGGCAGCCATATTTGCAACAGAAGGAGAGAACTAATGGTGCAGAAAATCCCAGAATAACAGAAAAGTAAATAAAACGTCTATGGTCCTACTTACAATTGATAGAGCTTATCCTAGCTCTAGTCTGAATGGCGTACAGTGGTACAATCCCCACTTAAAGGATACATAGGATGGTGTAGGTAGGCAGATGTATCATCGGTATGAAGATCATAAAAATTATAAAATAGAGCACTAGTGCTCACAGTATTAAAAGGTACCAGGAGTTTAAATTAATGAATTGGTACTCACATTTAATTGGGCAGACTAACTGCTCAATGTTTAGGCATAAGTGGTATAATCACACTGTGGATTCTTTTGAAGTAGCCCTTACTGAAATTTAAAATCGGATGCCAGGTAGAAAGTAATAAAAAAGTTAAATAGCACAATCACAGTGGAAAGAGGCCAAAATACCTTTAATAAAATACAATGTAAAACAAACAGTTAAAACATTCACAACGCGTTTCACCAAAGTGGCTTTCTCAAGTGGAGGTAGAAGAAAAAAAAACTCCACTTGAGAAAGCCACTTTGGTGAAACACATTGTGGATATTTTAACTGTTTGTTTTAATTTTTTTTTTTGTCTTTATAGATTTATTTTATTTAAAATAAGTTTTTATTGTTTTCAGTATCAACAGGTGACTTGAAGAAAAAGGGGGAAGATGAGGGGTCTGGGTAGGTTCTCTGCTATTCCATCACTGGTCTGTGTTAGTAAAGATGTGGTTACATATCTTCTCAAGGTTGAGGCCATCTCATTCCTAACTAAGTCCCTAAGGTGTATCTTTCCAATATCGTATCCAAGGTGACCATGTGTATTTATCCCTTTTTCCTTATGTTGACCAGTGAATTTCCTCCAGCTCCCTCATTCTCTCCACCCTTTGCACCCACTGTTCTCTAGTGGGTATACTCGTCTTTCACCAGTGTACAGGCATGAGGGCATTTGATTCACCCAGCAGTATGTTCAGTAGTTGTTGTTTGGGTTTCTCACTATTGGAATTAGGCAAACCTAGGAGGACCTGGGATGGCGTCAGGCAGGTCTGCTAATACCTGCTGCCAAAAGGGGGTGATGTTCTGGCACAGCCACCAGATGTGCTCCATATCTCCCTGTTCCCCATTGCATCTCCAACATTTATCACTCACTGTGGGCCAGTAAGTATGAAGCTGTACAGGGGTTCTGTACCATCTGGTGACATTCTTGTAGAAGGCCTCCTTCCTGGAATTACTGACGGGGCTTTGATCCCTGCCTCAAGCAGGACCTCTCATCAAGTTATGAATTATGTGGAAAAATTGTATTTCTCTGCTTGTGATAATTACATTACCCATTGTGTAAGGTAATTGTATAACAGGCAGAGGGGAGGATTTTGTGTGGGAGTGTCTGAGTGTATTGTATGTGTTTATT
This sequence comes from Pelobates cultripes, assembly GCA_933207985.1. Classification (NCBI taxonomy): domain Eukaryota; kingdom Metazoa; phylum Chordata; class Amphibia; order Anura; family Pelobatidae; genus Pelobates; species Pelobates cultripes. The sequence goes on from OW240916.1 coordinate 328,701,789, forward strand.
GGTTGTGTTCCAAAACCCTGTGGGTGGTACTAATGTGTAAGAATGTGTTCATAAGAACAATAAACCCACAGCTCTGACTGTTCACTGCTTGACCCTCAACACGGAGCTTTGTCTCGTTCTTGGGGGGATTTATTGTATGCTGTTCCAGTTCAACTGCTAGGAGTTTAAACCTATTTGTTTGGTTTTTCCTATTCGGCTGTTTACAGCATTCATATGGTTTCCTGTTTGGTGGATTGGTGTTCTGCAGTAGGTGTGCCTGTGTCTTTGGAAGGGAAGATCTACTAAACGGCGGTTTAACCCTTTTATGCTCAGGGTGTCGTTACACTTATCTTCTGCTCTGTTAATAGCCTTTCTAGACCAGGAGCCTCCTATATGTAATTAAAGTAAAATTTTAAGAGCAGGAGATAAATACTAACATCATAAACCATTTTGTTTTAATGCAGGCTGTCTGAATCACAGCCAGGGGATGTGTGGCTAGGGCTGCATAAACAGAAACAAAAGTGATTTCTCACTGGCAGAGAATTGAGCAGTGAGACTGCTGCATGAGCTATACTCCAAAATTGCTTCATTAAGCGACCACTGTTTTGGTGACTATAGTGTCCTTTTAAGATTAAAGGTACACTACGTCAATTCCCTGAAAAGATCAAACTGTAGTTGAAACAACTGTTAATGAGTAACGGTTTGTTGCACAACTAGGTAATGGCTTACTCTAACAACAGTTGGACTTTCCGAATGTTAAAACCCTATGAGATTCAAGTTAGCCAGGCCACTTCAAATCAATGCAGTGACCCTGTCCTTTTAACCCTACAATGTAAAACAATACCGTATTTTTGAAAGTGTAATGTTGCCATTAGAGGGTTAAATCCACTTCTAGAAGTTGTATTCCTGGCGGCCCCATACTGGGTAAAACAAGTCTGTAACGGACCGTTTCAGCACACAAGGGGTTAAAAACCGCTTAGACGATAATCCCCTTTCAGAGACAGGCACAGCTACTGTAGAATCACCAAAACTCACGAATTGAATACAAGTGAATGCACCAAACACTTGAACTGCATACAAGGGAATGCTCCAAACACTCGAACTGGAACCTCACGAATAGCTGCTAGCAGATGAACAGGAAAAGCACCCAAGCAGCTTACACTCCTGGCAATCAGTCTCTATCAGCATACAGTAAATCCCCCCAAAGACGAGACAAGGCTCCGTGTTGAGGGTCAAGCAGTGGTCTATTCATTCGTGCGGTTGTTCGGTAGATTGAATCTACCGAACAACCGGCAGAAAAGCACGAATACAGCTTTTCTGCAGGCAGAATAAAGTATTTTAAAAGGGGGCCATAGTCCAGAGGCAGCAGGCAAGCAACCAGGCTTCTCCAATGCAATGTGGCAAGATTGGTCTCGTCACAAAGTCCATATGAGGCAGAAACCCATAAAAAATCGTTATCACAATGCCATTCTATGGGAAACTAGGGATATGCACCAGATCCCCAATTAAAGCATCGCAGAGGAGGTCATTCAGGAGGAGAAGAGGTGGAAACCAGTAAGGAGAAGGTGGGAACCTTAATACAGCCAGAGACAGGGACACCGGATAAAAAGAATGACACAGACATGCTTTGTACATTGGTAAATTAATACAAGTCGAGCCCCACCTGGTTTTCCACCACTGTCTTGTAATGATATATGCCAGGATTGAGCTGCCATCGGCAGAATTCACCACGCCAACCACGGGTTATGGTTCCTCCACCAATGCCACCTAGCGGAGCACCTGCAACAGTCAGAGATGGACACAAATGGTTACACAATACCACACACTGCACATTAACAAAATATACTACACACTGCACAGTAACACAATATCACACTCACTGACACAAAATCACATTCTGCATGGTAACACAATATCACACTACATGTCAACACAATACCACACAAAGCACAGTAACATAATATAATAAACTATAGTAAATCAATATCGCACTACAGTAACTTACACACTGCACAGTAACACAATACCACACACTACTTTAACTCAATATCACTGCACAGTAACACAATATCACAACACGGTAACACAATATTACACACTACTTTAACTCAATATCACTGCACAGTAACACAATATCACAACATGGTAACACAATATTACACACTACATTAACTCCATATCACTGCACAGTAACACAATACCACACATTACATTAACTCAATACCACACAATACATTAACTCAATATCACAGCATGGTAACACAATATAACTGTGCGTAACACAATATTACACACTACATTAACGCAATATCACACATTACATTAACTCAATATCATTGCACAGAAACAAATATTACATACTACATTAACTCAATATCACAGCATGGTAACACAATATAACTGTGCGTAACACAATATTACATACTACATTAACTCAATATCACTGCACAATAACACAATATCACAACATGGTAACACAATATTACATACTACATTAACTCAATGTCACAGCATGCCAACAATATCACAGCATGGTAACACAATATTACACACTACATTAACCCAATATCACTGCACAGTGACACAACATCACACATTACAGTAACTCAATATCACTGCACAGTAACAATATCACACACTACTTTAACCCCTTAAGGACCAAACTTCTGGAATAAAAGGGAATCATGACATGTCACACATGTCATGTGTCCTTAAAGGGTTAAATGAATATCACTGCACAGTAACACAATATCACACACTACATTAACTCAATATCACAGCACAGTAACACAATATCAAACACATTAACTCAATATCACACTACAGCACAGTAACACAATACCACACACTACTGTGCTTTTTCTTCAGTATATATTAATGAGGATCCTATGATAAGAGATATGCAAATGATTGCTGAAAAAAACTTGCAGATAACATGTGATTGGATAACTTGAGACATTGTGCTACAGCTGTTAAAGAAAACTAATGTAAATAAAGCTCCGGGGCCTGACAGTATTCACCCACGACTACTTAAGGAGTTAGTGGGGGAAATAAGTGAACCTCTGTATTTAATTTTTCAAGATTCTTTTGTTTCAGGTATTGTACCGGAGGATTGGAGGAAGGCAGATATTGTTCCTATATTTAAAAAAGGTTCAAAATATTTGCCTGGAAATTATAGATCTGTAAACCTAACCTTTGTGACTGGGAAAATATTTGAAGGGCTATTAAGGGATAATATTCAGGAATTCATTGAGAAGAACTTTATTAGCAATAATCAGCATGGTTTTATGAAACATAGCTCAAACTAACCTAATTGCATTCTAAGAAGAAGTAAGTAGAAGTATAGATCAGGGTGTTGCAGTGGATGTGATCTACTTGGATTTTGCCAAGGCATTTGATACGGTTCCTCACAATAGGTTAGTCTTCAAACTAAAAGAAATTGGTCAAGAAATTGTTCTTGGGGAGGAAGGGGTTAAAGGCTTACCTTTCTCCAGCGCCGGGCTCCCTCGGCAAGAGTGTGGGCATTCAATCTGGCGTCTTCTCACTGTGAAAATCACAGTGAGAAGCGCGGAAGCGCCTCTAGCGGCTGTCAATGAGACAGCTACTAGAGGCTGGAATTACCCTAATGTAAAAATAGAAGTTTCTCTGAAACTGCTATGTTTACAGCAGGCAGAGTTAACCCTTGCACCCAGACCACTACTTCATTGAGCTGAAGTGGTCTGGGTGCCTATAGTGGTCCTTTAAAGGACCACTATAGTGCCAGGAAAACATACTCGTTTTGGGGTTCTGTTTTGGGACCGCTTCTATTTAACATATTTATAAATGATCTTGAAATAGGCATTGAAAGCCATGTTTCAGTGTTTGCAGATGATACAAACTTTGTAAAGTAATAAAATGTGAGCAGGGTATTGCTTTGCTGCAGAGGGATTTGGATAGATTGGGGGACTGGGCAATAAAATGGCAGATTAAATTTAGCGTAGAGAAATGCAAAGTTATGCACTTTGGGGTCAAGAATGAACAAGCAACTTACACCCTAAATGGTAGTGAATTAGGGATAACCACACATGAGAAGGATTTGGGAATTGTTATAGACAACAAATTAGGCAGCAATATGCAATGTCAATCTGCAGTTGCTAAGGCCAATAAGGTTTTGTCAGGTATAAATAGGGGCATAAATTCTCAGGATTAAAATATAATTTTGCCTCTTTATAAATCGTTGGTAAGACCACACCCTGAATATGCTGGGCAATATTGGGCACCTGTTCTAGAGAAAGACATCATGGCACTAGAAAAAGTGCAGAGACGAGCTACAAAATTGATTAAAGGAATGGAGTATTTTAGTTACGAAGAAAGGTTAAAAAATTTAAATCTCTTTAGTGTGGAAAAACGGGGCCTCAGAGGGGATATGATAACATTATACAAATATATTTGGTGCCAATGCAAACCATTACCTGGAAATCTATCCATAAACAGGGCTATACATAGGACACAAGGTCACACATTTAGACTGGAAGAAAGGAGATTTCATCTAAGGCAAAGAAAAGGTTTTTTTTACAGTAAGAGCAATAAGGATATGGAATTCTCTGCCTGAAGAGGTGGTTTTATCAGAGTCCATACAGATGCTTAAACTGCAATTGGATAAATACTTGCAACAACATAACATACAGGGATATCATTTCTAATTAGTGGGGTAATAGCTGCTTGATCCATGGAGATATCTATTTTGGGGTCAAGAAGGAATTTTTTCCTAGTTTGTTGCAAAATTGGAAGTGCTTCAAACTGGGTTTTTTGCCTTGTTTTGGATCAACAGCAAAAACATATGTGAGGAAGGCTGAACTTGATGGACACAATATCCCACCCACTGCACAGCCATACATTATCCCTCACACTGCACACTAAAATGATATCCTACACACTGCAAACTAACAAGATATCCCGCACAATGCACAGCCACACAATATCCCACACACTGCACACTAGCACGATATCCTACACACTGCACACTAGCACAATATCCCAGACACTGCTCACAAACACAATATCCCAGACACTGCTCACAAACACGATATCCCACACACTGCACAGTAATACGATATCTCACACACTGCACAGTAATACGATATCCCACACACTGCACAGTAATACGATATCCCACACACTGCACACTAATACGATATCCCACACACTGCACACTAATACGATATCCTACACGCTGCTCAGTAACACAATATCTATGTTTTTTTGTAAATCTATGTTTATTGTAAAAGGTTTCTGCAGAAGATAAGAAAATACAAAGGAGAGCTTGCAGGTCTCTATAAGAATAGCAAAATAAACAAAATGCACAGTTCAAAATATAATTTTAGGGCATTACAATTGGTATACAACTAAAGGAACCTCAATAACCACTGGTGTATTGATATAAGGCTTTGTGAAGGGAGAGCATGCTCCCAAGAACTTATATAGAGCTTCCCACATGGTTAAGGGGTATCCCAGACTTAATATATAGCCCAGTCTGTGCACCGGGTGCCATGTATCCGTAAGCAAGGCCTGGTAGAAAGAATAGCTTAGAGAAGTAAAATAGATTAAAAGACAGGTAAAGAAGAAATCTAGTAACCCTCTCCTAATTGGTCTTCCCAGAAGCTGCATTACCCCGCTACAGTCGTTAATGAATGTTGTCGCCAGACTGATTTTCCTCTCTAGTCAGTCCTCTCACACCTCATCCCTCTGTTAGTCCTTACATTGGCCTCCTGTGTCCTATAGGAGTCAATTCAAAGTGCTAACCCATAAAGCACTGATCAATTCTAGCCCCTCATATCTCTTCACAGATCCATAGGTATGCCCCTTTTCAGTTTCACTGCTATGCCCGTGACCTTCTCCTGTCGGCTGCTCGTACCCATATGGCCAACACACACTTGCAGGACTTTTCATGGACAGCTCCTTTCCTTGGGAATAGCCTGCCTACCGCTATCAAATTCTCCCCTAGTCTTGAATTCACAATAAGGAACTGAATTAATTCAATGCTGTAACAAATGCCCTATTCATGGATTACAATGTTATTACAGGTTTGCACTTTTTCTGGGGATAAAAGGACCATACCACCGCTACCACCAATGTAACGGCCACCATGAGTATCAGAGGGCTGTGTGCCGTTGGAGACGTCCTTTTTCCTTGAGAGGAGCTGTGCTGCAGATTCTCCAGATGTCATCTCAGCCAAACCAGTAGTTGAGGGTATAGTAGAGCTCTTAGTTGTGAAGCAGGTCCCTCACAAGCATTAGTTGTGAAGCAGGTCCCCCACAAGCACGAGACAAGGCTACGTATTGGGGGTAAAGCAGATCTGAAGCTTTAATGGGCCAGGCTGGCCTTTTATGCAACTTTCCCCACAAGGTTACCACCCAGGTGGACCTTGTGGGGCACAGGGAAATACATAATCAAACACTACCCTTCATTACTGTATCAACTCAATTATCTCCAAACGAGAAAATAGCAATTTTTCCACATTTTCAGAAACACCCCAAACCATATCCAAGCCCCACAAAACACACATATTCTGATAGCCCATAGTCAGGGGAACAACATATCAAAAAATCACACTAATCGGTTCAGGAGATAGATGAAAGTCCCATTTCTGCCCGGCCGTACACGAGGCTCCTGCCCAAAATAGTTCCATGTGTTCAGCTAGTGCGGCCGGTCTCTTTCGTGCATTAACAAAATGTCGAATAACAGTTCACATAATAGTTTGTTAGTTTGATGGTCGTGTGCCGCTTCATTCGTATACAATTTCTACCGAATGCTGCCTTCTTCGGATGGATTATAATGAATCTAAGTGGTCCTGGAAGTCTCAGCGGTGTTCAGGAGATAGAGTGTCTGAAAATTGTTCCAGACACTTGACGACCAAACCCCGCTGGAAGCGTTCGACAAAACAAGATGGCCGCTGCAATGTGTTCGTGCATACGAATAAACGGCCACCCAGCGAACAACTTAGAACGTTGAGGTTGCGGTTTGGCATAGAGTCAAATGAGTCAGTTGGCGGCACACGACTGGCTTGGGTTGTCTAACGTTAGACTAACTGTTTGGTAAACGAACAAATTAAGCATAGTTTGTTCGTTTAAACATTTGTATGGGGTATAGGTGCAGAACATTGTAACAAAAAGTGCAAACCAGTAATAACATTGTAATCCATGAATGGGGCATTGATGCAAATGCATTACTGCAAACACTGTGCATACCTAGTGCATCGAGCGCACAGCTTTCTCCAACAATAAGGAAAGGAAAGAATTCACTGTATCACTGCAGTCACTGTGCATACCTAGTGCATTGCACGCACGCACAACTTTCTCCAACAATAAGGAAAGGGAGGAATTCACTACATTACTGCAATCACTGTGCATACCTAGTTCAATGCACGTACAGCTTTCTACAACAATAAGGAAAGGAAGGAATTCACTGTAATACTGCAATCACTGTGCATACCTAGTGCATCGCACACACACCTTTTTCCAACAATAAGGAAAGGAAGGAATTCACTGCATTACTGCAATCACTGTGCATACCTAGTGCATCACACGCACAGCGTTCTCCAACAATAAGTAAAGGAAGGAATTCACTGTAATACTGCAATCACTGTGCATACCTAGTGTAACGCACGCACAGCTTTCTCCAACAATAAGGAAAGGAAGGAATTCACTGTATTACTGCAATCAATCTGCATACCTAGTGCATCGCACACACAGCTTTCTCCAACAATAAGGAAAGGAAGGAATAAACTGCATTACTGCAATTACTGTGCATACCTAGTGCATCGCACGCACGTACAGCTTTCTCCAACAATAAGGAAAGGAAGGTGTGGCGAAACCAACCTCGCCACTGTGCACTGGAGAAGCCTGTGTGCCTGCCTCCTGCCTGGGAGATTTGGCCCTTTAAATACAGTATTTGGGCATATTGTATTTTATTATGCTGCTGGCCCTTTAAGAACCATCTGGGGACATACTGTGACTTTGGGAACAATGCCCCTTTAAGACGGTGTCCCCAGTGTCCCCAGACTTAACATCTGCACCGGTGTGGGGCTTATCATCTCCCCTTCGTGGGCTACGCTGCCGCTGGGGAGAGGGGGTAACAAGCTCCTCTCCCTTACACACTTTCAGCCGCTGGGGAGAGGGGGTAACAGGCTCCTCTGCCTGACACTATCTCTGCTGGTGGAGAGGGGGACCGACTGTCTCCCCTTTCAATATATTGTCTTGCTGCTTGGAGGCGAGACCGACTATCTCTGCTCCCTGCAGGACACTCTGCCGCTGGGGAGGAAGGACGGCACCTTTGGCTCCCTGTAACTCACACTGCCGCTGGGGAGACGGACCTCACCTTTGCCTCCCTGTAACTCGCACTGCCCCTGGGGAGGAAGGACGGCACCTTTGGCTCCCTGTAACTCACTCTGCCGCTGGGGAGGAAGGATGACACCTTTGGCTCCCTGTAACTCGCACTGCCGCTGGGGAGGAAGGACGGCACCTTTGTCTCCCTGTAACTCAAACCTGTGTTCCTGCTTTCTCCCACTTGGTTCAGTAAATTTACTGAACCAGGTACCACACAGGCGGACCACCCAGACGTGGAAGTGTGCAGGCAATTTACCTCCCAGGCTGGAAGCCTGCTGTAGGTAAATTGCCGAAGGCTGGGGGACCGCCATTCGACAAACGAACACATGGCAGCGGCCATCTTTTTTTTATTTAATGCGATCAGCGGTGTCTGTAGCCAAATTCACGTAACTGAAATCGGCTACATAGTTCCGCGTACACCGCTGAGCCTGATCTCCCACAATGATTTTGCAGCCGCAGAGACTAAGTCTCGTTCAGGGATGGGACTTAGTCGTTGTTTCAGCCTGAAATAGACCTACCGCACAGCCCAAATCTATGGAACTGTTTTGGGCATGAAAATGTGCTTGCGGTCGGTCAAAAAGGGACCTCCAGCTAACCCCTAGATGGAATTGGCTGAAGTTTGGATATGTTTATAATTAAAGTGTGCTGAGTTCGAATATGTAATTTTTATGTTTGCGGCACGTATATTTTTGAAGTTATTAATATTTTGTAAAAACTGTATTTCTCTGCCTGTGATAATTATATTAACCATTGTGTTCAGTAATCATATCACAGGTAGAGGGGAGGACTTTGTGTGGGAGTGTCTGTGTGTATTGTACGGATTGATTGATTGATTGTATTTCAAAACCCGGTGGGCAGTACTAGGTTTGTGGATTGTGAATAAAAGAGGCCGTATATGCCAGTATAGTCAGTTCTACTTCACCCTCAATTTAGAGTGTCGTCTCTTATTGGGGGAACCTGCTACAAGGGATTGCTATGCTCTGCATACTTTTGCTATTCACTGTGTAGCGGATGGCACTGGGCTGTCCTGAAAATTACATGTGTATAACTGCATTCGGGTAAACTGTATTCGTCTGATTGTTCGGTAGAATCATTCGAATAAACTAAGGGAATGAAACTACCGAATAATCAGACCTCCCCTGTGTGAAGTGTGCCTTCAATTACCCGTTGCAACAATGTTACGAACGGGTAATTAACAAGCTATGCAGTAGGTCCTTTGTTCTCGGGGTGGCCGCCATTCGGGAAACGAACACGTGGTGGCGGCCATTTTAAAACTCCCAAACAGCGGTGTTTTGCCGTCGAGTGTCTGGAACCCAAATCGGACACTCGACTAGGCGAACACCGCTGAGACCTCCACAAGCCCGGTCCGTTCGGTTCCAAACTACCAAATGGCCCCTCATTCGGTAGACAGAAACAACCGAACGAGGGGATTCATACAAACCCTACCTGATCTCTGTAGCCTTAGCCTTTCGTGTAATTTATTCCCTTATACTGTGTCACGTATTCATCCGCTTATAGAAAAGTGATTAATGACATTTACTGTCCACACAGGAAAAGTTGTGCCGAGCAGCAACCTAATCCACAGAAGGGTTAATGCTGAGCAGCAATTATGCAAATGAAACCTGGTAACTGACTTTGGGGTCAAAGGCCGGTTACAGCCTATCAGAACTAAAGGAGGGGTATTTAGGCCCAGTTCTCAGCCTGCTCAGTGCCCTGTCGTGGTTTCCCTTGTGGTTGTCCGAGAGCGCGTTCCTGTTTATAGTTTTCTACCTGGTTTTTGACTTTGGCTTTGTTTATTGACTTCTCTATATTCTGGTATCCTGACTCCTGGCTTTCCTCATCGCTGTGTCCCTTTCTGTGTTCCCTGACCTCGGCTAGTATTTTTGACTATTCTTTGTACGTTAAATCCGGCCATTCTAAGGACCGGTAATACGTTACTTATTTGTCATCCGTGCTGTACAGTTCTACGTGCTGGATCAAACAGTAATCCTGACATTACGACATGGCCATAGATCCTGTAGAACTGTGTCAGCACATAGCTGCTTGCGAGAGGAAATTAGAGGAGAATGATCACCGCATGGATCAATTCACTCAGGCTTTAAGTACGCTTCTCGCTAGAACGGAGCATCTGCAGCCTGCAGCGTCTCCTCCTATAGCACCTCTACCCTGTGTACCTCCACCCACTGTTAATAGGACTCCTTGCATCTCCTTATCACCATCCCTACAGTTTGATGGCAATATCCAGGAATGCAGGGGTTTTCTTAATCAGGTGGAGTACCATTTTGAGGCCTCACCAGGGTCATTCCCCACGGACAGAGCAAGAATTGGTTATCTAATGAATCAATTAAAGGGCAAGGCCCTTGCCTGGGCTAATCCGTTGTGGGAGAGTAATCGGAGCATAGCTCATAATTACCAGGAATTCCTTGCCGAATTCAAGCTCACGTTTGAGCCATTGGGTAGAGAGGATGACGCCTCCACTGCCCTAATGCACATCAGACAAGGTAACCGGTCTATCTCGGATTATGCTATTGAATTCCGTACCTTAGCTTCCGAGGTAGACTGGACTAACAATGGGTTAATCTCAGCATTCAAAAAGGGTCTCTCAGAGACTATACTAGATGAGATAGCCGCTAAAGAATTACCTAAGAGTCTTAACGAATTTATTACGTTTGTCATGCATATTGATAATAGGTTAAGACTCAGAGAAGTCACCAGAAGCAAGACCAGACGTACGGCTATGTCCCTAGCACCTCAATTCTCTAAACCTGTTTTGTCTAACCTCCCTGTACAGTCCGAACCCGAACCTATGCAGTTGGGGGTCACTAGACTGTCAGAGGCCGAAAAACAGTATAGGAGAAGGGAGGGGTTATGCCTATATTGCGGTAGAAAGGGACATATGATAACTAATTGTCCAGTGCGTCCGGAAAACTTCCGCACCTAAGAACCTTAAGGGGACAGATCTTAGGTGTGATGGAGTTGTCCTCTAACAAAAACAAAAGTAGATTCCTCCTTGAGGTATCTATTTCCCTTGATAACAAGAAGTTTTCTTGCAGTGCCCTAATGGACTCAGGTGCTGCTGGAAATTTTATTGATGTCCAGTTTATTAGGGGTAATGAGATACCGGTCAGGGAGAGACCTACGCCGCTAGCTGTAGAGGCTATTGATGGTAGACCACTCACACAACCGCTTATAACCCACGAAACTGTCCCTATTACGATCTCCATTGGGGCCTCCCATAGGGAGGAGATGACGTTTCAGGTTATTACTTCTCCATCATGTCCTATCATATTAGGGTTTCCGTGGCTGAGTAAGCACAATCCCTATATTGACTGGGCTAATGGGGAGATATTAGAATGGGGTAAAGAGTGTATGGGGAGATGTATAAAACCAGTACTAAAGAGATTGGATACTATTGACCTTCCCACTACCACTCCCCAAACTCCTGGAGTTCCCATACAATACCGAGAACTTCAGGAGGTGTTTAACAAGGCTCAATCCGATGTATTGCCTCCCCACAGAGCATATGACTGTGCCATTAACCTGTTTCCAGGCGCTATGCCACCTAAGGGGGCAGTTTATGCCTTATCTCCCCAGGAGAGTAAAATAATGGAGGAATACATCAAAGAATCCTTGAGCAAAGGGCACATAAGAAAGTCATCCTCACCAGCTGGTGCAGGATTCTTTTTTGTTGAGAAAAAGGGTGGTGAGTTACGCCCTTGCATAGACTACAGGGCACTTAATAAAATCACTGTAAAAAATGCATACCCTATCCCACTCATTTCCGAATTGTTCGATAGACTTCAGGGAGCTAAAGTATTTACTAAGCTTGACCTTAGGAGCGCTTACAATTTGGTTAGAATTAAAGAGAATCATGAGTGGAAGGCGGCATTTAATACCCGTAGTGGACACTATGAATATCTGGTAATGCCATTTGGGTTATGCAACGCCCCGGCCGTATTCCAAGACTTTATAAATGATGTACTCAGGGAATTCATTTACTCATTTGTCTTGGTTTATTTGGACGATATTTTGGTGTATTCCCCTGATCTTCAAACTCACCACTCCCATGTGAAACAGGTTCTGCAGACGTTGTTGAAAAATAAACTTTATTGTAAATTAGAAAAGTGCATATTTGACCAGCCTGAAGTCCACTTTTTGGGTTACAACATCTCTGCATCGGGATTTCAAATGGATCCTAAAAAACTAGAGGCTGTACTACACTGGCCATTACCCTCTGGTTTAAAAGCCATTCAAAGGTTTATTGGTTTTGCCAACTATTACAGAAGATTCATCAAGGGATTTTCTTCTGTAATAGCCCCAATCACAAATATGACTCGCAAAGGGGTTAGTAGCACGGTATGGTCCAAAGAGGCTGTGAATGCTTTTGAGACTCTTAAACAAAGATTTGCCTCTGCGGACATACTAAAACATCCTGACACCAGTAAACCTTTTATATTGGAGGTTGATGCATCCGAGACAGGGGTAGGGGCTGTTCTCTCTCAGAGAGAAAGCCAGGGAACACCATTGCATCCTTGTGGCTACTTCTCCAGAAAGATGTCTCCTGCTGAGCGCAACTATGATATTGGCAATAGAGAACTGTTGGCCATTATTCTTGCCCTCAAGGAGTGGCGACATCTTTTGGAGGGTTCCAAGGACCCCCTGTTGATCATAACCGACCACAAAAATCTGGCATATATAGGGGATGCCAAACGTTTGTCTTCCAGACAGGCTAGATGGTCACTGTTCCTTTCACGTTTTAACTTTCTCATTACTTATAGACCTGGTTCTAAAAATACCAAGGCTGATGACTTGTCCAGGCTATTTGATAATGAGTCAGCTCCGGAACAGATGACATCTCCTATTGTTCCACCAGAGTGTATTATTGCTACTACTGTCCTCTCACTGTCTTCTCCACTGCTTGGCACCATACTGGAGGCCCAGCCTCAGGCGCCCAGTGTTAAACCATGTGATAAACTGTTCGTTCCCCTATGTGAAAGGGTTAATATCATGAAAGTGTTCCATGACAATATAACTGCTGGACACCCGGGCATCAATAAGTCCCCTGCCGCGATCACTAGATCATTTTGGTGGGATTCACTCAGGAAAGATGTAAAGGAGTATGTGCAGGCATGTTCTGTGTGTGCAGTTTCTAAGGTGACTCATGCACTTCCTTGTGGCCTGTTGCAGCCTCTTCCTGTTCCTGAGATTCCATGGTCCCACTTATCCATGGACTTTATTGTTGAGCTTCCTAGCTCTGCTGGGTTCACTACTATTCTCATGGTTGTAGACCGATTTTCTAAGATGGCTCACTTCATTCCTCTCAAGAAGTTGCCATCTTCGCAAGATTTGGTCCTAATTTTCATACGTGAAATTGTCCGTTTGCATGGCATCCCCCACAATATTGTGTCTGATAGGGGCTCTCAGTTTGTGTCCAGGTTCTGGAGGGCGTTCAGTAAACAATTGGGGATTGATCTCTCCTTCTCCTCCTCCTACCATCCACAGACCAATGGTACAGCTGAGAGGGCTAACCAGTCATTAGAAGTTTATTTGCGTTGTTTTATTAATAGCACACAAGACAATTGGTCCGAACTACTCCCGTGGGCCGAGTTCGCTAGAAACAATGCTGTTCATGACTCCTCTGGGCACAGTCCATTTTTTGTCAATAATGGTAGGCATCCTACGGTTCTCCCTGCGGTATTTTCTGATACTGCCATTCCTGCTCTGGATGAGCGTCTGGCCTCCATTCGGGATACCTGGGTTAAGGTTCAAACTGCTCTAGGGGCTGCTGCTGAACGCTTCAAACATTTTGCTGATAAGCGTAGGAGTGCCAACCCGGTGTACCAAGTGGGGGACCGGGTTTGGTTGTCATCTCGCAACATCAAGCTTAAGGTCCCTAGCATGAAGTTTGCCCCCAGATTCCTTGGTCCCTATAGAGTGCTTCGTAGGATCAATCCAGTGTCTTACTCTCTGGCTCTTCCTGCATCTTTGGGGGTTCCCAACACTTTTCATGTGTCCTTACTCAAACCTCTTGTCTGCAATAGATATACTGTTCCTTGTGTTCCTCCCCCTCCGGTGGTGGTGGGTGGTCAGGAGGAGTATGAGGTATCTTCTATCGTGGATTCTAGGTTTTCTCGGGGCACTTTACAGTACTTGGTTGTTTGGAAAGGTTACGGTCCTGCTGATCGTTCTTGGGTTTCGGCTCCTGACCTGCATGCGGGCCGTAAGATCCGCGCTTTTCACGCCAAATTTCCTCTCAAGCCTGGTCCTGCCGCCCGGTGGGCGTTCTTCAGGTGGGGGGTAATGTCACGTATTCATCCGCTTATAAAAATGTGGTTAATGACATTTACTGTCCACACAGGAAAAGTTGTGCCGAGCAGCAACCTAATCCACAGAAGGGTTAATGCTGAGCAGCAATTATGCAAATGAAACCTGGTAACTGACTTTGGGGTCAAAGGCCGGTTACAGCCTATCAGAACTAGAAGGAGGGGTATTTAGGCCCAGTTCTCAGCCTGCTCAGTGCCCTGTCGTGGTTTCCCTTGTGGTTGTCCGAGAGCGCGTTCCTGTTTATAGTTTTCTACCTGGTTTTTGACTTTGGCTTTGTTTATTGACTTCTCTATATTCTGGTATCCTGACTCCTGGCTTTCCTCATCGCTGTGTCCCTTTCTGTGTTCCCTGACCTCGGCTAGTATTTTTGACTATTCTTTATACGTTAAATCCGGCCATTATTTGTCATCCGTGCTGTACAGTTCTACGTGCTGGATCAAACAGTAATCCTGACATACTGGGACCGGCCGCAGGGCCCCATCGCATGGAACCCAATTCGGCTGTTCTCTCCAGCGCGGTGGGTCTTTTTAGTACTTCCATAAATTTCCCGAACACCTGGTCCGATCTGGGTGATTTTTGGATATGTTGCTCACCCAGATCATGGCTACCAGGGGATGTGCCATTTAAAGGGGTACCCCTAGGTTTAGGGGTACATCCAGGAACTGGGGGAATTTGTGTACAGTATAAGGGGATTATGAGTCAGGCTGAGGGGAGGAGATGTGTGGGAGGTTACTATTGCTGGATTGGGTACTGTAGTAATTAATGAAAATCCCTCCCTTGCATAGGAGCATGCTTTATAAGGCCACTGTGAAATAAAGGTTTTCAGTTCTGCTCCTGATGCTGTGTGTCGTCCAGTTATTGGGATTGCTGTTGGGATACTGTTGGATTAGTTTACCTGCTGGAAACCTTGCTTTGTGGATTTATAATTACTTGTTCCTGAGCCTCACTGGGATCTTAAGCGGAGATAATCTGTGGAATATTGGATCTCCGCTACACACTGCTAAGCTCTTGTAAGAGCTTGTTCCTGTTTTTACTCTCTGAAGGAGTCTACGGTGGTTATGGTGTCTGCTGCAGTGCTTGGAGTCCTCAGGAAACGCTAGGAGGCTGCATCCGAGGAGGTTAGCCGTCTTCCCGTGAAGCGGCCAAAGGAACCCAAAGTAGGTAGTCCTGTGAGGAACCACAACAAGCAGGTGGAGATAGGACTGAGGTCTCTCCACCGGGACCAACGGGATGCTGGGCAGCCGGCCCAGATCCCCAGCAGCAGCCGGAGTTACCAGGTGCGGAAGCCAGTGGTCCTTACAAATGTTGAGGGACCTCACAGATTGGTCCTGGAAAGACCCACAGATGGCAGGTGGAGATGGGACCGAAGTCTCTCCACCGGGCCCAACGGGATGCTGGGCAGCCGGCCCAGATCCCCAGCAGTAACCAGAGTTACTGGGTGCGGAAGCCAGTGGTCCTTACTCGCACAGACTGGTCCTGGAAAGACCCACAGATGGCAGGTGGAGATGGGACTGCGGTCTCTCTACCGGCCATACAGGGATGCTGGGTGGTCGGCCCAGATCCCCAGCGGCAGGATGTATCACAGGGAGCTGAAGGTGCAGTCCTTCCTCCCCAGCGGCAGAGTATTCTACCGGGAGGGGAGAGTCTCGTTCCCCCTCCCTAGCGGCAGATCCAAGCTATCTGGGGTATGTGGAACATGGAGACTACGTTCAGCCAAATAGGAGTTATGGATTTTAATACAGTTTTGTCAAAATGTAAAAAAAATAATAATTGTACTGTAAACTGATTGGTTCTGTATATTTTGTCACAATTTTCCACAAGGTCCCCTGTGGGAGTTTCCTTGCTGGGAGACCATCATATAAGGCTGAGTTGGGCCATCAATAAATCAGATTGTTTTACCCCTTCATTTAGTCTCGACTCATGTTTGGGGGAATTGTGAGCTATAATCACTAATTCGTAATTATTCTACTGGGGGTACGGGAGAAGCTGCAAGGATTGGTGCTACAGAGATAACAGGATCTTTCACACTGGTGGCAAGCGGCGTGATTTTCTCCCATACTGATGTACCAAACCGAAACAAGTAGTGAACGGTGCATAGATACAAAGGCTTTAAACGAACAACGCTGAAAGAACTGCTGGAAGCTCGAGGCATAGTGGCAAGCAATAAACCGAAAGCCACGCTAATAGCCGAACTACTGGAGAGCGATCAAACCAGCGAACAACAAATGACGATTGCTGAGGAAATGGAGTTCCAAAGGGACGTGAGATGGAGACTTAGCCTGGTAGGACCTAACCCTACACCGGAGATCGTGGTACAGATCTTGGCACAAGCCACGGAGGCACAGAATGCCCGGGAAGACAGAGAAACCAGAGACAGGTCACCTCCTGTGGATATACTGTCGCTATCTGGATCTACAATGGGGCCATCTCGCAAAATCAACTATGCTGCATTTAAAAGCTTTGTGGAAGGAGAGATGGATATTGACAATTATTTACAAGATTTTGAGAGACAATGTGTGTTAGAAGATGTAGAAAGAGCTAACTGGGCTGCAGTATTAAGCAGCAAATTATCGGGCAGAGCAGCAGAAGCACTGAGATCCGTGCCAGATGGGGATATACAAAATTATGAAAAGATAAAAGAGATTTTGTTAGCTCGGTACGCCCTAACTCCTGAAGTCCACAGAAGGAAATTTCGGGCCCTCAGGAGACAAGGCAAGGATTCCTACACAGAGTGGGCATTCCGTATGCAACGCGCTGCCAGTAACTGGATGCAGGGAAGTCAGGCGACTACCTTAGCAGATGCCGTACATTTAATTCTGCTGGAGCAGTTTTATGACTACACTCCGGCTGAGGTTAGAGACTGGGTCAAAGACAGGAAGCCACAGACCGTGGAAGAGGCAGCAAGGCTAGCTGACAAATTTCACGAGAGCAGACAGCTGGATGGAAATCGAAGGTTCACCGGATCGCGCCCCGCAACTGGCCCTCCACCTACAGCTACCCCGCAGAGGGTAACTCCACCGGTGAGCAACCCTACCACCACTGGATACCAAAAGAACGCCCCAATGTGTTATGGGTGCAAACAAGTGGGACACATTAAACCCAATTGCCCGCAACGTACTGCAGACCACTGGGGGCGAACACCAGTCCCACCGACAAAAACAGCTGCACACTGTGTACAGGAGGATTTCAACCCCCCTGCTCAAGGGTCACCCAGTAACAATACTGAAAACTGGTCCACGTTACACAAAGTGAACCCCATACAAGCTGCTGGAGATAACCGGTCTCACCACCGCCAGTCCGTGAAATTAAATGGACAAGAAGGGCTGAGAGACAGCGGAGCTACTATTACCCTGGTACAACCTCACCGGGTCACACCTTCACAGCACACAGGGCGCACCATTGCTGTAAGGGTAGCCGGAGGGTCAATACATAAACTGCCAACGGCTCGAGTACACTTTGATTGGGGTACTGGGGCCAAGTCTGTGGAACCCTAGGGTGCTTGACGTCCCGATTGACAACACCCAGCCCAGAAGGAGCGTTACCTGTCACCATCCGGCAGCAGTCCAGAGCTATGGAAGCCTCACCCTCATCCTACGACCAGGTAAGCAATAAACCCCTGACAGTTAACTCTACTGTGGTACCCCTCAAGAATTTGGGCAGGCTCAGCGAGAGGATCCCACACTAAGAGGGTATCGGAAGGAGGCATACCAACCCCAGGGGGACGTGGATCAGGCAAGGTTTACCTGGGAAAAGAATTTACTATACCGGGTGACAGGGGGGACAGAGAAAGGAGCGAGCCAAGTAGCCAAAAGACAATTAATAGTACCCCGTAAGTATCGGGCTGAATTATTGCGGATCAGCCATGATATTCCCTTAGCAGGCCACTTAGGAATAAAAGACTAGGGACTGGCTCACCCAGTCGTTCTTCTGGCCGGGAGTCACTAAGGAGTTGCAGGATTACTGTCGGACCTGCGAGGTATGCCAAAAGGTGGGAAAGAGGGGGTGTCATCCCGGGGCAAAACTGCGCCCTCTACCCATAATCGAGGAACCTTTTTTCAGGGTGGCCGTAGATTTAGAATGTAAGAAATACATTCTTACCGTGGTGGACTATGCTACCCGCTATCCGGAAGCAATAGCCCTGTCCAATATACATGCAGAGACCGTGGCGGAAGCACTGGTTCAGGTATTCACTAGGGTGGGATTCCCTAAGGAGATAGTGTCTGATCAGGGAACCCAATTCACAGTGGTGGTTACCCAACAGCTCTGGCAGAGCTGTGGGGTAAAGCCCATACTAAGTTCACCATACCACCCCCAGACGAATGGCCTCTGTGAGCGTTTCAATGGCACCCTTAAACAAATTCTAATCACATTCACAGAGACCTGTCGGAATTGGGAAAAGTTCCTCCTCCATCTGCTCTTTGCGTATCGGGAAGTACCTCAGGAGTCCACCGGATTCTCCCCATTTGAACTGCTATACGGGAGACGTGTCCGGTGACCCCTAGATTTGGTACTGGAGCATTGGGAAGGAGATATGGGAGACGCAGGTACCCCTGTAATAACATTTGTACTGGAGCTGAGGGATCGTCTGCAGGTTCTGACCGAAACGGTTCGGGAGAATCTGCGGGCAGCCCAACAGCGACAGAAGCGTTGGTATGATAAGGGGGCTAGGGACCGTGTACTGGAAGTAGGACAAAAGGTCCTGGTGCTAAAGCCCACTAAGACCGACAAGTTGCAAGCTTCCTGGCAGGGTCCCTACACTGTGATAGACAGGATCAGTGATACCAGTTACATTGTGGCAGACTGTACAGATGAACAGCAGCCCTACCGGATTCCCGAAGCAGTATGGGAAAGTATGTTAAAAGAAATCCAGGATATGCTAGAGCTAGGAGTAATAGAGCCGTCTCAAGGCCCGTGGGCTTCTCCGGTGGTCCTGGTTCCCAAAAAAAAGACGGTACCACACGGTTCTGCATGGATTATCACAAATTAAACAATAGGACAGTCACAGACGCATACCCCATGCCCAGAGTGGACAAGTTACTTGACCCTTGGAGCCTGAGGCCATTCCAAAGTCGGCATTCGTCACCCCATTTGGAATGTACCATTTTAAGGTCATGCCATTTGGGATGAAGAATGCCCCGGCTACTTTCCAAAGGATGGCTGACCGGCTCCTAGAGGGATTTCAGGACTTCATGTGTGCTTATCTGGATGATATAGCTATCTTCAGTGGCACCTGGGAGACCCACCTGGAACACATCTGGAACACATCTCAACCGAATTCAAACCGCAGGGCTAACTTTGAAGACCGAAAAATGCCACGTAGACATGGCCAAAGTCCAGTATTTAGAACACAGAGTAGGGTCAGGGAAACAGAGGCCAGAACCCGCAAAAATTGAGGCCATCACACAGTGGCCCCAACAGGTTATGGCGTTCCTAGGCACCGCTGGTTATTATAGAAAATTTGTTTCTGAATACAGTGCCCTGACCTCACTAAAAAGTCCCTGCCCCGACAAGTAGTCTGGTCCCCTGAGTGCGAGGAGGCTTTCCAGAAACTCAAAGCTGCGTTAAGTGCATCTCCTGTGTTGGCGGCACCTGGTCATACTAAAAGGTTTCTCGTTCACACAGATGCCTCAATGATTGGACAGATGGAGCTTCGCCCTACAACCCTATAATTTCATGATGCAGTATCGCTCAGGGAAGCAGAACGCCAACGCTGATGGCTTATCACGACAGACTGAACTGGAAAAATAACACTGTCATCTGGACATCCCCTATCCAACCCGTTAGGATCTAAACGGGTATGCCGTTCCATGGGACTACGGGGGAGCTGTGTGACGAAATCCCTGTTTGGGCAGACTCAGGGAAACAGCATTTCGTCTAAATATTTGTGTGTTTGGCTATTTCGTGTATTTGTAAAAGAGCCGAACAAACTCCCGAACCACCCGACCTCCCACCAGGGTCGTGTGGAGCTCATTTACCACCCAGACCTTGCGGTTAACCGCAAGGTAATTGATGAAAGGCTTGGTGGTCCACGTTCGGTTGCCGAACACATGGCGGTCGCCATTTTAAATTGTCGAACGCTCAGCGGTAGATGGTCGTCGAAACTCTGGAACTGTTTTTGGACACTTATTTAGCCGCACACTGCTGAACTGCACCAAGTTCCCGTCAATTCGGTTAATAACTCCCGAACACTTTACCGTTCGGGACTGTCCTATTATACGAGCTAGACCGACCCCAGGTAGCTGCAGTTATGGAACTCTTTTCGAATTCAATCTCCCGAACAACCGGTGAACTAAAAACTTTACTTGACGATATTGAGAACTGTGTTCGTGGGATCTGAGCGCTATTCGTTTATATTGCGCGCTCAGATCCAAGCTATCTGGGAGTATGTGGAACATGGAGACTACGCTCAGCCAAATATGAGTTAAGGATTTTAATACAGTTTTGCAAAAATTTAAAAAAGACATGTTTTCTCTACCTGGAGATAATTAGGTTCTATCTAACCACTTAAGTTAATTATCTCCAGGATAGAGGGGAGGGGTTGCACTGTTACTGTGGGTGTGTTTAATAATTGTACTGTAAACTGATTGGTTCTGTATATTTTGTCACAGTTTTCCACAAGGTCCCCTGTGGGAGTTTCCTTGCTGGGAGACCATCATAAAAGGCTGAGTTTGGCCATCAATAAATCAGATCGTTTTACCCCTTCATGAAGTCTCGACTGGGGGAATTGGGAGCTATAATCACTACTTCGTTATTATTCTACTGGGAGTTCGGGAGAAGCTGCAAGGATCGGTACTACAGAAATAACAGGATCCTTCACAGTGTTCAGTAATCATATCACAGGCAGAGGGGAGGATTTTGTGTGGGAGTGTCTGTGTGTATTGTACTGATTGATTGGTTGTATTTCAAAACCCTGTGGGCAGTACTAAATTTGTGGATTGTGCGTAAAAGAGGCTGTATGTGCCAGTACAGTCAGTTCTACTTCACCCGCAATTTGGAGTGTCGTCTCTTATTGGGGGAGCCTGCTACATGGGATTGCTATGCTCTGCATACTCTCTTGCTATATTCACTGTTAAGCTCTTGTAAGAGCTTGTTCCTGTTTTTTCTCTCTGAAGGAGTCTACGGTGGTTATGGTGTCTGCTGCAGTGCTTGGAGTCCTCAGGAAATGCTAGGAGCATCCTTCAACGGAGGTACCCAGTCAGGGTGCCCGTCGATCCGTTACAGAAGGAATTCACCGCATTACTGCAATCACTGTGCATACCTAGTGCATTGCACGCACGTACAGCTTTCTCCAACAATAAGGAAAGGAAGGATATTGTGGATATCACTGTGTATACCTAGCTTTCACATATGCACACACAGCTTTCTCCAACAATAAGGAAAGGAAGGAATTCACTGCATTACTGCGATCACTGTGCCAGTAGCCGCATAATAAAAATCCAACATGCCCAAATACTGTCTTTAAAGGGCAATACCCCCAGGGCCATAGTCACATGGCAGGAGGCGGGCAAGAGCTCATGGCAAACTCTCTTATCAGGTGTAACTAAAAAAGAATATCAGATTAAGTCTTTTTTAACATGTTCTAGTAAAGATGTTATCTATATGGTTACGTGCCCATGTGGGTTCCAGTATATTGGTAAGACTACACGTAGTCTTAAAATCCGTATTAGGGAACATATTTATAATATTCAACGTAAATTTGTTAATCATAATGTTTCCAATCACTTTTTACAAGCTCATAACGGTGACCCCAAGGGCATAGAGTTTATAGGTATTGATCAAATTAAATTACATTGGAGAGGAGGTAATAAAGAATATGTTCTGGGATTGGCAGAGATGAAGTGGATTTTTGAACTTGATACAATGTCACCACAAGGTCTTAATGTTGATTTTGAGATCAATAGATATATTTAAAGTTTTAGGATTTATTATATTACACACATATATTTTTATTACTATACCATTTTATATTTATCAATTTGGATTTCTTTTATTCCTATATTTTTATATTATTTACTTAATTTTTTATTCTCTATTATTCAGATTTCCAGCTTTGCCTCTACTATTTATATATCATCTGTATCTGCCTTTTAACGATTGTATTGTTTATATTTTTCTCTTATAAGAATTGTTTTTAGCAATTTTACTGCTTTGGACGTTTAAATGTTAGGAGCAATATAATTGAAGGATGCTCCGTTTTCAATGACGTTTCCGACACGTCCCAATTTGTTCCCCGACCGGAAGTGAGGATAGACGTCGGGACGTGATGACGCAGGATGCGTCTCGACGTCGGACCCGGAAGTAAAGTGCCGCGAATGCGGCGAAAAAGGGCGCGAGAGAACAACATATAAAACAGCATGCCGTGGATCATGAGAATCACCTCGGATGAAGGCTTATTGCCGAAACGCGTCAGGTGCTCTGTGGACTTTTATTATTAAGGGACTTCCTTTGTTTATGTATAGTTTTTATTCCTTTTATAATAAAGTGTATTGTTACCCCTTGAACCTGCGTTTCCTGGTGGTGCATGGAACATAACTACAAGAAAGGACCCAGAGAAAGCCCAGAGAGAGTTTGTGATTCAAGGCATGCAAGTTTGAGCCAGCTTTTGAAGTGGCTCTTTTTATGTGAGTGCGACCAGTAATAGAGTCTTTAATTGTTTATCATTACGTTATTACCCTATGTTTTTCTTTTATCTGTGTTTACTTTCAGATGGTAATCCAGTTTGGGTAATTGTACCGTAATTATCTTATTTGTGTGCTCTCACCATTTGTATTTTTATTTTCACTTGTGTTTATTTAGTGGTTTCTGTGGCTCCACTAAGGTGATTGTAGCACCTTTACTTTTAGTACTTTTTCACCAGTATATTTTATTGTTATAAACTCTCTTAAAGGGTTGAGTGGAAGCCCAGGAATATAATTCCACTGTGTCCCATGCTGTGTGTGTATTAATGGTACTCACCGTACATCTGGCGAAGGGGGACGGAATTCATCATGTCAATAAATGGAGCCTTCTTTTCCATGTACGTTTTCCTACACCACCACACCAGATACCTGAAATAAAACACCATTTAACATAACAAGAGTACAGAGCAAATCATTCTGTATTGATTTCTTTCTTTTTGGCACCCACCGGTGATGTGCAATGGTACAGCCAGCCCAAAAATATTGACATCATGCAGCTAGTAACATAATTCTCTCCAGAGGCAAAGTCTATGGTTCAGGCAGAATGAAAGGCTCCTGAATATCTAAGGCAGGTTTCAGGGACAGGCCAATGAGACCCCAAACTAGAGTCAAACACATGGGAAATAACATGAGGAAACTATATGCTAGTAACAGAGAAGATAATCCATGTTAACAAGCAGAGACCTGAAGCTCATTCTATTTAGACGGACCGGAGGTCAGCTTACCCTGTAACTGGCATTATCCCAGCACTGGGAGTAACATTACTACTCTGTGCCCGGTGTTCGTGTACTTTATAACTGTGTAACCGGTTGTAGCGGAGCTGCAATATTAAATTCCACGATCTCCGCTGGTATAGAAGGTAATCCACAGTCAAGCGCTGAAATATCCCAAATCCCCCAGTAACCGGACGAAACACAGTTCTGGGAGTCAACGGAGGTCTTTATTCACAGCTCCAGTATTTATGCAAGGGGTTTCCCTAATGACATAGCAGGGGTAACACAGTAGAGGACTACATGGGAGACTTAACATTCTGGGCATTTCTCCCATCAGGCACTGCTGGATGAGAGGGATACTTCCACTGGAATATACCGTTAAGTGGATTATCCCTCCGTGCAGCAGAACCGGCACTTTACATTTAAATACATAACTTTAACAATACTTAGTCCATTTAAACGAACGGACGTTCGGTAGAAAGCTGGGGTCTGAGTGCACATTTCGTGGGAATACCGCTCAAATCCCAGCTAAAACAACCGAACGCCGCACGAAATACACTTTGCCATTGAGTTCGCCTAAAAGTACCGAACACCGATGGGGAACCATAATAGCGAAAGACCGGAGCTCCAGAATGGCCTGGAAGCCCAGCGGTGTTCGCGCCGTCGAGTAGCCGTTTTCAGTTCCACGCGCTCGACGACCAAACACCGCTGGTGAGACAAAGGATCCAAGATGGTCGACCGCCGCGTGGTCAGTAGCCGAACGACAGCCACCTAGGAAAGTCTCTAATTACCGATTGCAACATTGTTGTAAACGGTTAATGAGCGCCACACGTCCCTCAAAGTGTGGGCTATTAGGGGGTAGCTCATTCGGTTCACGAACAGCCAGTAAAGTCGCTGTTTGTGAAACGAAACACATGAATGCTAGCGGCTTTCGGCTGCTAGCATACGAATTCTATACACATCACAGTATCAACCAAGGTTAGGTTTGCCACACCGGTGTCCGTGTACTCAGTGACTGATGTCCGTGTACTCAGTGACTGATGTCAGTGTACTCAGTGACTGATGTCAGTGTACTCAGTGACTGTGTGACCGGTTGTCAGTGTACTCAGGGACAGTGTGACCGGTTGTCAGTGTACTCAGGGACTGTGTGACCGGTGTCCGTGTACTCAGTGACTGTGTGACCGGTGTCAGTGTACTCAGTTACTGTGTGACCGCACATATGCACACGCACCTATACACAAATAGTCCACACGCACATATACACCCTTAGTCCACACAGGTGGTGTATAAATATATATTAAACAGGGGCAGTATAACCATCTATTATGTGGGGGCAGTATAACTATATATTATATGGGGGCAGTATAACCATCTATTATGTGGGGGCAGTATAACCATCTATTATGTGGGGGCAGTATAACTATATATTATATGGGGGCAGTATAACTATATAGTATATGGGGGCAGTTTAACTATATATTATAAGGGGGCAGTATGATTATATATAATAAGGGGGTAGTATAACTATATATTATAAGGGGGCAGTATAACTATATAGTATACGGGGGCAGTACAGCTATATATGATAAGGGGGCAGTATGACTATATATTACATGGGGCAATATAACTATATATTATATGGGGGCAGTATAACTAACTATATAGTATACGGGGGCAGTATAGCTATATATAAGAGGACAGTATGACTAATGACTTGGAGAGGATCTGCAAAGAGGAGTGGGACAAAATCCCTCCTGAGATGGGTGCAAAACTGGTGGCCAACTACAAGAAACGTC
The DNA here is from genome assembly GCA_933207985.1 of Pelobates cultripes. Classification (NCBI taxonomy): domain Eukaryota; kingdom Metazoa; phylum Chordata; class Amphibia; order Anura; family Pelobatidae; genus Pelobates; species Pelobates cultripes. Next base: position 328,727,642 of record OW240916.1, read on the forward strand.
TGACCTGAGTTTTTCCACCAAGTACTAAGTCAAAGGGGTCAAATACTTATTTCACTCATTGACATGCAAATCAATTTATAACTTTTTTGACATGCGTTTTTCTGGATTTTTTTTTTGTTATTCTGTCTCTCACTGTTAAAATACACCTACCATTAAAATTATAGACCGCTAATTTCTTTGTCAGTGGGCAAACGTTCAAAATCAGCAGGGGATCAAATATTTTTTCTCCTCACTGTATATATTATGTGGGGGCAGTATAACCATTAATTATATTATAGTATATTATACAGGGTCAGTATAACTATATATTATAATTTACAGGAGTCGTGTCCACACATATTATACAATAACATGCACAGAGGCTGAATGAATACGCACAGAGAGGACATTATCAGCCCTAGATCGGGTACAGACAATATTTACAATACACTCTACAGCATTGAGTGAATCACTCACACTCACCTGATCCCTAGAGGCAGATGGCTCACAACATGATAAGGGGAAACATTGGCAATTTGAAAGGGTTTCCGCTTCTCCTGAAATTCATGAGCCAGGCAGATCCTCCAGCCGTGACCTGGCACTCCAACCCCAGTGGCTGTGCCCTGGAAAGCAGCCATTAGCTGAGCCGTGCTGTCCATTCTGTGGGTGACAGTGATCTGACAGCCTTGCTCCCTGGATTGATGGTGATTTATCCTCTAGGCTGGTGTCACACCCAGTGAGCAAAGTCCTCGTTTAACTCCTGGATAAAAGATTGCAAAGTGAGTGTCATCATGTACATGTAATATAACCTGCCTGTCTGTTTGCTGGGACAGCCTCCCACTGTGTGCACAGTCTGTGTAACCATAACCTCTCACTGTGTGCACAGTCTGTGTAACCATAGCCTCTCATTGTGTGCACAGTCTGTGTAACCATAGCTTCTCACTGTGTGCACAGTCTGTGTATCTATAGTGTCTCACTGTGTGCACAGTCTGTGTAACCATAGCCTCTCACTGTGTGCACAGTCTGTGTAACCATAGCCTCTCACAGTGTGCACAGTCTGTGTAACCATAGCCTCTCACAGTGTGCACAGTCTGTGTAACCATAGCCTCTCACAGTGTGCACAGTCTGTGTAACCATAGCCCCTCACAGTGTGCAGTCTGTGTAACCATAGCCTCTCACAGTGTGCACAGTCTGTGTAACCATAGCCTCTCACTGTGGGCACAGCCTGTGTAACCATAGCCTCTCACTGTGGGCACAGTCTGTGTGTCCATAGCCTCTCACTGTGTGCACAGCATGTGTGTCCATAGCCTCTCACTGTGTGCACAGCCTGTGTAACCATAGCCTCTCACTGTGTGCACAGTCTGTGTAACCATAGCCTCTCACTGTGTGCACAGTCTGTGTGTCCATAGCCTCTCACTGTGTGCACAGTCTGTGTAACCATAGCCTCTCACTGTGTGCACAGTCTGTGTAACCATAGCCTCTCACTGTGGGCATAGTCTGTGTGTCCATAGCCTCTCACTGTGTGCACAGTCTGTGTGTCCATAGCCTCTCACTGTGTGCACAGTCTGTGTAACCATAGCCTCTCACTGTGTGCACAGTCTGTGTAACCATAGCCTCTCACTGTGTGCACAGCCTGTGTAACCATAGCCTCTCACTGTGTGTACAGTCTGTGTATCCATAGCCTCTCACTGTGTGCACAGTATGTGTATCCATAGCCTGTCACTGTGTGCACAGTCTGTATCCATAGCCTCTAACTGTGTGTACAGTCTGTGTGTACATAGCTTGTTAGAGGAGTGGTAACCAAGGAAACCCAGGTTTGATCTAAATGTGCTCTTTCTACAACTGTAATGCATCGCAGAATATGTTGTTGCTATATATATATATATGCTAATAATAGGCAGAGACACACATTCACCATCATTCTATACCTTAATACCGTAAAGATTTATAGACGTGCCATACAATCAGTGCCAGCTAGTTTAACGGGTTTTCATGGAAAGATGACGGTTCTTGCTGTTTGGCGTCGGCATGGTTTTATTACCCGAGACATACAGGAATGTACGTAATGTACTTTGTTAAAAATGTCACATCACACAATCCACATGGATATGTCACCACTAATGACCCAGTTACAAAACTTCCAACAGGTTCTGCCACATTATGTACATTGTACTGGAGCCAAGCCAAAATGAAGAGCATTCTGAATCAGGCTGTGGAAAACGGACTGGGACATAAGGTCACTTTCCAATGGGAGCGGGGAATCATCTGCAGAAATCTTTCATCACCAAAGAAAAGGCTGAGCACAGAATAGGGGTTCAATCACCCCAAGCAATCTCATTTTTATTCTGCAAGTCTATGAGGCACCTAAGAGGGGATATGATAGCTATACAAAAATACAGGGTCAGTGCAAACTACTATGTGCTTACCTGTTCATTAACAGGAATATACAACAGACAAGAGGTCACCCATTAAGACAAGAATAAAGGCGGTTTCACATACAGCAGAGGAAAGAGTTCTTTACAGTAAGAACAATAAAGATGTAAAATGCTCTGCCTGAAGAGGATATATTTTTAGATTCTATACATATTTGTTAAAAAAAGGCATGGATGCTTTTTTGTATAAACAGAATACGCCAAGATATAATTGATATGTAAGTGAACAGGTTGTTAATCTAAAAATATGTTTTGCTCAATTAGTGAGCTTATTTTAAGAGTGTCAAATAAAATAGATTGGTAACCTGATGTCACGTCTATAGGAAGGAAATTATATAAAACTACCTACTTTGCTGGTCCAACAATGATCCAGAGCCTATTAAATCAGCCATTTCTACCAGCAGCATCTAAACACAAAGTATTTCATCAGATGTCCAAAGGACTTGTGATAATATTTTCACGGCTGGTTAATAGATTTGTGATATTTTCATGGCTGGCCAAAGTATTTGCGATGATATCTTCACGGTTGGCCAAAGTATTTGCAATTATATTTTCATAGCTGGCAAAAAGACTTACATATATAAAGTTACATAGTTACATAGCTGAAAAGAGACTTGCGTCCATCAAGTTCAGCCTTCCTCACATTTGTTTTTTGCTGTTGATCCAAAAGAAGGCAAAAAAAAAAAACACAGTTTGAAGTGCTTCCAATTTTGCAACAAACTAGGAAAAAAAAATCCTTCTTGACCCCAAAATAGCAGTCAGAGATCTCCTTGGATCAAGCAGCTATTACCCCACTAATTAGAAAGTATATCCCTGTATGTTATGTTTTTGGAAGTATTTATCCAATTGCAGTTTAAACATCTGTATGGACTCTGATAAAACCACCTATTCAGGCAGAGATTACCATATCCTTATTGCTCTTACTGTAAAAATGTTTTTGTCTTTGCCTTAGATTAAACTTGTGATTGTAACGGACCGTTTTGCCCATAAGAGGTTAAAAACCGTTTAGGCGATATTCCCCTTTTTCAGCTGCACCGACAGCTACTGCAAGCACCAATCTCCTGAACTGCAAACCCACAAATTCACCAACTCCCGAACTACATACCAAGGGAATACTCGAAACTCCCAAACTGGAGACACACTAATAGCTACTAGCAGACGAACAGGAAAAGCCCCCAAGCGGCTTACACTCCTGGCAATCAGTCTCTAACAGCATACAGTAAATCCTCCCCCAATAATGAGACGACACTTCACTTTGAGGGTTAAGCAGGAACTCTTTTACTGGGGCTAACTGCGCGGCTTTTATGCAGGTCTCCCATCTGGTGGACACTCCCCTAGGGGACCAAATGGGAGACTGGGACACAAAGGGTAAAAGGACCAATCACAGACTTACACATTTCAACCATCCCACAATGCATCACAATCCCTCCTCTCTGCCCTGGAGATAATTGGGAATTAAATTATCTCCAAAGACAGAGGCAAAACTCCATTAACCACATGGCAGAAAACAAACAGTAAAAGACATAAAATTACCTACAATTACATTCAGTACATAAAACATATACGTTCTACATATCCCCAGATAGCTCAGGTCTGAGCGCACATTATTAAGCGAATGGCGCTCAGACCACACAAATACAGTTTAATCGCCATGGAGCCAAAGTCTTTACACAGTCAGTTTCATGTGAATGGGCTCCATGGGATTCCTATCTGGGGCACAACACACTCAAACAAAACTACAGAACACCGGGCCGTTCGTGCACTTTCACCGAACAAGAAGGGAGGTCGGCGGCTTCAGCAGTGTTCGCGCAAAACTGTGTCCGATTTCAGTTCCATGAATTAAGCGTCTAACACCGCTGTGCATTCGCATGTTTAAAATGGCCGCGACCTCGTGTTCGTGATACGAATGGCGGCCACCCAGCATTCATCAATTAAGCTGCGGTTAACCGCAGCTTCAGGGAGGTTAATTGTCGGCACACTCCAGCTCATAGGTGGTCTATTCATTCGTGCGGTTGTTCGGTAGATTGAATCTACTGAACACCCGGCAGAAAAGCACGAATAAGTCTTTTCTGCAGGGAAAAAAGATGTATTTTAACATGGGGCCATAGTCCAAAGGCAGCAGGCGAGCAACCAGGCTTCTCCGGTGTACAGTGGCGAGGTTGGTTTCGCCACAGTGATAATATTTACACAGCTCAAAGGATTTAAGATGATATTTTCATGGCTGGCCAAAGCGCTTGTAATGAGATTTTCACGGCTCAAAGGACTTTTGCTGACAGTTTAACTGCTGGCCAAAGTATTTTTGTAGATATTTCCATGGCTGGCCAAAGTACTTATGGTGATATTTTAACGGCTCAAAAGACTTGTGATGACATTTTCACCACCTTTATGTTTTACTGTTTGGAGGAAAAGACAAGACAGGGGGGATATGATAGAAGCATTTAAATACATAAAGGGAATCAACACTGTGGCAAACTTCGCCACTTGTAGCATGCTGGACTATATATATATAAAAAGGTTGTCTGTAATAACCGCTGTACTATATGTATAACCTTGTGTGATGATTTTATGTGCATGGAATTCGTATGCTAACAGCCGAAAGCCGCTAGAATTCATGTGTTTTGTTTCACGAACAGCGACTTTACTGGCTGTTCGTGAACCGGATGAGCTACCCCCTAATAGCCCACACATAGAGACGTGTGGCGCTCATTAACCGATTGCAACAATGTTGCAATCGGTAATTAGAGACTTTCCTAAGTGGCCGTCGTTTGGCTACCGACCACGCGGGGGTCGGCCATCTTGGATCCTTTGTCTCACCATTGGACTTCCAGGCTGTTCGGGAGCTCCAGTATTTCGTTATTGTGGTTCCCCATCGGTGTTCGGTACGTTTAGGCGAACTTGATGGCAAAGTTTATTTTGTGTGGCGTTCGGTTGTTTTAGCTGGGATCTGAGCGGTATCCCCACGAAATGTGCACTCAGACCCCAGCTATCTACCGAACGTCCATTCGTTTAAATATACCGAATAGTGTAAAAGTTATGTATTTAAATGTGAAATGCCGGTTCTGCTGCACGGAGGGATAATCCACTTAACGGTATATTCCAGTGGGAGTATGCCTCTTGTCCAGCAGTGCCTGATGGGAGAAATGCCCAGAATGTTAAGTCTCCCATGTAGTCCTCTACTGTAGTCCTGCTATGTCAGTAGAGAAACCCCTTGCATGGGGACTTGCATAAATACTGGAGCTGTGAATAAAAACCTCAGTTGACTCCCAGAAGTGTGTTTCGTCCAGTTACTGGGGGATTTGGGATATTGCCTTACTTTTCAGCGCTTGACTGTGGATTACCTTCTTTACCAGCAGAGATCGTGAGATTTAATATTGCCGCTCCGCTACAATTGGTGGCAGCGGTGGGATCCAACCTTACAGCCGAAATGCGCCGTTCAGATAAAGTGAAACTACCGAACGAGAAAAGGGAATGGCAATTCGTATACAGCAGATAACCGAACGAGAAAAGTGAATGGGGACGGATTACACTGCATTGAAAAGGCAGACACTAAAGGAACTGCTGGAAGCCAGGGGAAAGATAGCCAGCAACAAGCCGAAAGCAGTACTGATCGCCGAGCTGATGGAGGGAGACAGAGCCCACAGCGTTACACCCCCACCAGCCATGGAGGAAACCCCATACCAAAGAGAGATGAGAACCAGGATGGAGTTTCTGCCGCAGCCAGTACCCTTGGAAATATTGACCGTGCTGATGGCGGATGTGCAAGAGTATGTGATGGCACACCGTCCACGGGAGGCACCGTCCAGGGCAGAATCCATTATAGTCTATAGCCAGGTAAAACCCAAAATCCCATACCATGCCTTTAAGATGTTTTGTAAGGAGAAGGATGAGATTGACTGTTATTTACATGACTTGGAGCAGGCAGTATGGGTACCGTTACTAGCAGGCAAACTGTCAGGTCGGGCAGCAGAAGCCTATCTCTCGCCTATGTACCCAGAGAGGACAGCAAGGATTATACTAAAGTAAAAAGAGCCATATTAGAAAGATATGCCATTACCCCGGAGGCATACCTGCACAAATTCAGAGGATTGCGCAAACCGGAGAAAGATTATCATGCCGAATGGGCTCACAAGCTGGATCAAGCATCACAGGGGTGGATACAAGCCAGCCAAGCCACCACTATGGAAGAGTTACGGCAATTGATGTTATTGGAACAATTTTTTATGACCTGTCTCCTGAGGCACAAGAATGGGTGAGAGACCGAAAACCTCTGAAGCGGCCCGATTAGCAGGAGGCATCACGGGCACCTAACTCGGAGTTACCCTCGACCCACTGTGCAACCCAGTGCAGTTACGCCTACAGCTACCACAACAACACCCTTTAGACCAACCCAGGGAAACCAACCTCCACCCTCACGATACAATGGCAGAGCTAATATTCAGTGCCATACCTGCAGGCAGTGGGGACATATGTCTTGGGAGTGCACTCCGAACCGGAGCTGACAAGCATGGAACCAAGTCCGACAGAACCCGGCACCCAGGGCCGCCGCACATCATTATCAAGTAGAGCCAGCCACCCAGGATATACTGAGTAATCAGGCCGAGGAACCCCTGGGACTACTGCATGAGGTAATGTCGGTCCAAGCTACTGACAACCGATAACATCACCGTCAGCGGGTGACACTAGAAGGGAAAGAAGTGAAGGGGCTCCGAGATTCGGGAGCCACCCTAACTTTGGCAGCGCCCCATTTGGTACCAGGATCAGCACACACTGGTGGATCCGTGGCAGTACGAGTGGCAGGGGGAGCAGTGTACCGACTACCCACTGCCAAAGTACATTTGAACTGGGGTGCTGGGGAGGGGATGGTAGAAGTGGGCCTGATGCAGAAGTTACCCGCGGATGTGGTACTAGGGAATGATCAAGCTCCACACCAAGAAGCACATCCAGTGACCACATGGCAGCAGGCTCGCACCACGGTTTCACCAACACACTCTGAGGCTCAGGTAAGAGACAATGACCCCCATACAACACATATGACCTGGGATACCCCAACTACATTTGAGGCGGAGGTGAAGTTAGAACCCACGCTACAGGTATACAGGGACAGGGTAAGCACAGATCAAGCCGGGTTAGAGGGTATACATGGGAGAAAGGGCTATTGTACGCATTGCTGAAAGAGTAGTGGGGGGATCGGTCACAGTAACGACTAAACAGCTAGTAGTTCCCCAAAAGTATAGGCAAGAACTGCTTAGGATTGCTCACGATATTCCCTTGTCTGGGCATCTGGGAATGACACGCACCCGATACAGGTTGACCCACGCCTTTTTCTGGCCAGGGATTTCTAAAGATGTGATTCAGTACTGCAACTCATGTGACATTTGCCAGAGAGTGGGGAAGAGGGGTGACCGCCACAAAGCCAAATTATGCCCTCTTCCCATTATTGAAGAACCTTTTAGTAGGGTGGCCGTAGACATAGTGGGACCCTTGCCCAAGCCTAGTCCCTCGGGTAAGAGATATATTTTGACCGTAGTGGACTACGCCACCTGGTACCCCGAGGCCATCACCCTCTCCAACATTCATGCCGAAACTGTGGCCGAGGCCTTAATGAAAATATTCTCCAGGGTGGGGTTTCCCCAAGAGATCATATCTGATAGGGGTACCCAGTTCACCGCCGAGGTCACCCAACAACTCTGGAGGATATGTGGCATTAAGCCGATAGTAAATTCAGCGTATCACCCCCAGTCCAATGGTTTATGCGAAAGGTTTAATGGTACCTTGAAGCAGATGCTCCGTACGTTTGGGGAGGCCCATAAGGACTGGGAACGATTTCTACCCCATCTGCTCTTAGCTTATAGAGAAGTACCACAGGAGTCGACAGGATTTTCCCCTTTCGAATTGCTGTTTGGGAGAAGGGTGCGAGGGCCGTTAGATCTAATTAGAGAGCATTGGGAGGGAGAGAGTAGTTCAGATTGGACCCCCATTATACCTTACGTGTTGGAGTTCAGGGACCGTCTGGAGGCCCTAACCCAGGCCGTGCGCACCAATCTCCAGGCGGACAACAATGCCAGCGCCGCTGGTACGATAGGGGAGTCAGAGACCGCAGCTTTCAAGTGGGACAGAAGGTGTTGATTTTAAAACCTGTCCGCACAGACAAGCTGTAGGCGATCTGGCAAGGCACATACCAGGTGGTGGAACAGAGATGTGACACCACCTATGTGATTGGCCCCTGCTCAGGGGTAGGGAAGAGACGCATGCTCCACGTGAATATGCTCAAACCCTATCATGAGAGGATAGGGGACGTGGCAGCAATATGCGCCTCCGCCTCAGAGGATCAGGAGAACCTGCCACTACCTGACCTATTAGAACAGGATGACCAGACAGAGCCCTCCACGGGGGTCCAACAGGGGGAGCGGCTAAGCCCTCAGGAGCGGGCCCAGGTACAAGAGTTGATTGCGGCTAAAGGAGCCACCTTCTCCAATTTGCCTGGGTACACTCCGCTAGCCACTCACCGAGTCGAGACCCCTGGACACCTATGCGGCAGACCCCATATCGTATCCCTGAAGCAGTCAGGGAACATATGAGGAAAGAGATTGAGGAAATGTTGCAGCTAGGGGTTATTGAACATTCCGATAACCCCTGGGCATCGCCGGTACTGCTGGTACCTAAGAAGGATGGCACGACACATTTTTGTGTCGACTACCGGAGGCTAAATGACAAAACTGTGTCTGATGCCTATCCAATGACTCGGATAGACGAGCTGCTGGATAAGATGGCAAGAGGCCAGTATCTCACTACCATAGATTTAAGTAAGGGATACTGGCAAATTCCACTAGCCGAGGATGCCGTCCCCAAGTCGGCGTTTGTCACCCCGTTTGGCCTGTACCAATTTCGGGTCATGCCATTCGGGATGAAAAACGCCCCGGCGACCTTTCAGAGGATGGTAGATCGGCTACTGGACGGGTTCCAGGAATATGCATGCGCATACCTGGACGATATCGCTATATATAGCCAGACCTGGGCAGAGCACCTGCAACACATAGGGGCAGTTATTGATCGTATCGGGGAGGCAGGGTTGACGCTGAAACCTAGCAAGTGTCACATAGGGATGGCGGAGGTGCAGTACTTGGGCCACCGGGTGGGGAGCGGGCAACAAAAGCCCGAACCAGACAAAACTGAAGCCGTGGCTAAGTGGCCCACCCCTAGGACAAAGACCCAAGTGCTAGCTTTCCTGGGTACTGCAGGGTACTATAGAAAATTTGTGCCCAATTATAGTGCCCTGGGCAAACCCTTGACTGACTTGACCCGCAAGAATCTTCCTCGACAGGTCGTCTGGGCCCCAGAGTGTGATCAGGCATTTAACCAACTTAAGATGGCTCTAACTAATGCACCAGTACTTGCTGCTCCTGATCCAACTAAACGCTTTCTTGTTCACACAGACGCTTCAGTGTTTGGATTGGGAGCAGTGCAGTCCAAGTTAGAGCAGATGGCGGAGAACATCCCGTAGCGTATCTAAGTCGGAAACTATTACCCCGAGAAGTGAGCTACGCCGCCATCGAAAAAGAATGCCTGGCCGTGGTGTGGGCCCTCAAAAAGTTGCAGCCGTACTTATATGGACAACCTTTTTCCTTGCTCACAGATCACAACTCGTTGGTGTGGCTGAACCGTGTGGCTGGAGACAATGCCAGGCTGCTGCGCTGGAGTTTGGCGCTGCAGCCTTTTGACTTTACAATCCATTACCGGAAACAAAACGGTAACGCCGACGGGTTATCTAGACAAACTGAACTTGAAAAGTGATCTGTGGGCACTCCCCCGGACATCCCCAAGCCGATCCGTGGGACCAGACTGTGTATGCCGGCTTGGTTCTGGGGGAGCATTGTGGCCAACTTCACCACTTGTAGCATGCTGGACTATATATATAAAAAGGTTGTCTGTAATAACCGCTGTACTATATGTATAACCTTGTGTGATAATGTTATGTGCATGGAATTCGTATGCTAGCATTCATGTGTTTTGTTTCACAAACAGCGACTTTACTGGCTGTTCATGAACCGAATGAGCTACCCCCTAATAGCCCACACATAGAGGCTCATTAGAGACTTTCCTATGTGGCCGTCGTTTGGCTACCGACGAAATGGGGCAAAAGGTGCTAGCACTCAAACTCACGAAAAAGGACAAGCTGCAGGGAGCGTGCAGGCGGCCTCCCTGGAGATCGTGGAGGTGGTCGTCCGGGGCAGCGTGCAGGCAGCCACCCTGGGGAGCATCGCTGTGGTCGGCTGGGGCAGCATGCGTGGGAGCAGTGATCTTCAAGCGGCTCCCATCTGCTCCCTTGCACTGTCTAATGATGCCGGCAACCAGATTATGACATAATTCCGTCTTCCGGCATCACCACAGGGAGCCGAGAGGAGCCGCTTGAAGATCACTGCTACCTCACACACAGGATGAGCGAGCAACCCTACTGGACCCCAGGGAAAGTCCACTCAGCTCTCCCAAAGGTACAGAGGCTGGATGGATTCAAATTAAAATGGAAAATGTGTGTGTGTATCTTCCTGCTAGTATGTGTGTGCGCGCGCGTCTCTCTCCCTGTCAGTGTGTGTGCATGCGCCTCTCTCCCTGTCAGTGTGTGTGCACGCGCCCCTCTCCCTGTCAGTGTGTGTGCACGCGCCTCTCTCCCTGTCAGTGTGTGTCTCTCCCTGTCAGTGTGAGCGCGCCCCTCTCTCCCTGTAGGTGTGTTCGCGCGCGTCTCTCCGTCAGTGTGTGTGTCAGAGAGTGTGTCTTGTTGTGTCTGTTTAGGTACCTGCACCCCCTTTTTACCCACCTTCTTTCCCATGCCGTGACAGTTTTCCGCGGCCTGTCCTATAGGAAAGCATTGGGAGGATATTTCGCATATTTTCTATATGTAACATTCAGCACCTGCATGCAGACCGTGGAGACGCTGAACAAAGGTGCTGCACACAGAACTCTCTAGTGGCATCTGAGTGATTATCACTAGCGGTGTTATTGGCAGCAATGTAAACACTGCCTTTTCTCTGAAAAGTGAATTATGACGGACCTCCTGGCACCCCGACCGGGTGTCTCCGTCTGCCGATGCTCCTAGTGCTCACCAAGGACTCCAAGCATTCCACAAGACACCATCAGCACTGTAGACTCCCACAAACCGCCGCAGCGTGGTTGGGGATCTCACCGTCCTCCACCCACCCTGGACCCAAGACCAGGATCCAGCTTCCAGTGGGTGAACCTCTCCTACTCCAGAGAGCGTAGCAGGAACAGCTCTTATGAGAGCTAGTGATTTTACCCAGGGGAGTGTAGTGATATTGCAATCTCCCTCTGAATATAGCTGCCCTTTCATGAGACAAGGCTCTAAGTTGAGGGTGAATAGGAATTAATTTTAATGGCACCACACTTGGCCTTATAGGACAATCCCCATTGTGGACATTGTGGGTAACCGAGTTACAATATTCACAGACCAATAAGAACAGTATTCCAATGCACCACACTCCCACGCATAGCATAAAATCCCTCCCCTCTTCATGGGAGATAATTTGAGTCAGATACTGTATTAACCCAATTATCTCCAGGCAGGAAAAACACACATTTTTATAAAGTCCCAAAAGTACCCCAAAACACATAATATCCCCACAAATGTTACATCCCCTGATAGCCCTGATATGGGTGACCAACATGTGCAAAAATTACCCAGATCGGTTTAGGGGTTTAGGAATTCTATGGAGGTCATGTATTTGACCAACCACACGCATGGTCCCATACTCAAAACAGTTCCAGAGAATCAGGGCTTGCGGTCGGTTTAGTTCGGTAATTTGAAAACGAACAAACTACCGAACAGTGTCAATAGTCTTACCCTGGAGCTTGTTGTGGCGGAACCAGCCTCGCTGATTGCCAGCCTCCTGCCATGGGACTATGGCCCCTGGAGACTTTGCCCTGTGTAAGCATTATTTGGGCTTATAGGATTTTGAAACACTTTTTCTCTCCCTTTGAATACATGGGAAAAATAGACTGAAGTGGCTAGGTTTACCACAATGCTCCCCCAGAACCAAGCCAGCATACACAGTCTGATCCCAACGGATCGGCTTGGGGATGTCCGGAGGAGTACTCACAGATAATTTTTCAAGTTCAATTTGTCTGGATAACCCATCGGCGTTACTGTTTTGCTTTCCGGGGTGATAATGAATGGTTAAATCGAATGGCTGCAGCGCCAAGCTCCAGCGCAGCAGCCTGGCATTGTCCCCAGCCACACGGTTCAGCCACACCAACGGGTTGTGATCTGTGAGTAAGGAAATGGGTTGCCCGTACAAATAAGGTTTCAACTTTGAGGGCGTAGCGGCGGCGTAGCTTACTTCATGTGGTAATAACTTTCTGCTTAAGTAAGCTATGGGATGTTCTCCGCCATCTTGGCTCAGCACTGCCCCCAATCCAGACATTGAAGCGTCTGTGTGGACAAGAAATCATTTAGTTGGATCAGGAGCAGCAAGTACAGGTGCATTGGTTAAAGCAGTCTTGAGTTGTTGAAATGCCTGATCACACTCTGGGGCCCAGATGACCTGCCAAGGAAGATTTTTGCGGGTCAAGTCAGTCAGGGGTTTGGCCAGGGCACTGTAAGTGGGTACAAACTTCCGGTAGTATCCTGCGGTACCCAGGAAGGCTAGCACTTGGGTTTTTGGCCAGGGGTAGGCCACTTAGCTGCAGCCTCTATTTTGGCTGGTTCTGTTTTTTTCTGCCCAATCCCTGTGCCCAAGGTACTGTACCTCTGCCATCCCTATATGACACTTGCTGGGTTTTAGCGTCAACACTGCCTCTCCAATACGGTCAATGACAGCTCCAATATGTCGCAGATGGTCTGTCCACATCTGGCAAAAGATGGCGATATCGTCCGGGTAGACACAGGCGTACTCCTGGAACCCATCCTGTAGCAGACATACCATCCTTTGAAAAATAGCCGGAGCGTTTTTCATCCCGAATGGCATGACTCGAAACTGGTACAGGCCAAACGGGGTGACAAACGCCGACTTGGGGATGGCATCCTCGGCTTAAGTCTATCATAGTGAGGTACTGGCCTCGTGCCATCTTATCTAGCAGCTCGTCTACCCGGGGCATTGGGTAGGCATCAGACACTGTTCTGTCATTTAGCCTCCGGTAGTCAACACAGAACTGTGTTGTGCCATCCTTCTTGGGTACTAGCACTACCGGCAATGCCCAGGGGCTATCGGAAAGTTCAATAACACCAGCCGCAACATCTCCTCAATTTCCTTCCGCTGCTTCAGGGACACGATATGGGGTCTGCCGCATAGGTAGCTGTCCTGGGGTCTCTACCCGGTGAGTGGCCAGCGGAGTATACCCTGGTAAATTGGAGAAGGTGGCTCACTTAGCCGGAATTAACTCCTGTACCTGGGCACACTCCTGAGGACTTAGCCGCTCCCCAAGCTGAACCCCCGTGGAGTTCTCTGCCTGATCTTCTCGCTCTAATAAATCGGGTAGTGGAAGATTCTCCTGATCCTCAAAGGCCGACGCGCATATAGCTGCCACGTCCTCTACCCTCTCATAGTAAGGTTTGAGCATATTCACATGGAGCATGCGTCTCTTCCCTACCCCTGAGCATGGGCCAATCACATAAGTGGTATCACATCTCTGTTCTACCACTTGGTATGGACCCTGCCAGGTGGCTTGCAGATTGTCATTGCGGACAGGTTTTAAAATCAAAACCTTCTGTCCCACCTGAAAGCTGTGTTCCCTGGCTCCCCTATCGTACCATCGGCGCAGGCGTTGTTGGGCCGCTTGAAGGTTTACCCTTACTGTCTGGGTTAGTGCCTCCAAGCGGTCCCCGAATTCCAGCACATACGGTACAACGGGTATCCCATCTGTACTGCTTTCCCCTTCCCAATGTTCTCTAATTAAATCTAAGGGTCCCCTCACTCTCCTCCCAAACAGCATTTCAAAGGGAGAGAACCCGGTGGATTCTTGAGGTACTTCTCGGTACGTAAAAAGCAGATGAGGTAAAAATCTCTCTCCCAGTCATTATGGGCCTCTCCATACCTACGGAGCATCTGCTTTAAAGTTCCATTGAACCTTTCACATAACCCATTGGACTGAGGGTGGTACGCAGAATTCACAATAGGCTTAATGCCACATAGTTTCCAGAGTTGGTGGGTCATTTCGGCTGTGAACTGCGTACCCCTATCGGAGATTATCTCCTGGGGGAACCCCACCTGGGAAAATACAGCGTGAATGTTAGAGCGGGCCACTGCCTTGGGGTACCGGGTGGTGTAATCTACCACGGTCAGGATGTATTTCTTGCCAGAGGGACTAGGTTTGGGTAAGTGTCCTATTATGTCTACGGCCACTCTACTAAACGGCTCTACTTTAATGGGTAGGGGGCATAATTTGGCCTTGTGTCAGTCACCCCTTTTGCCTACTCCCTGACAAATGTCACACGTCTGGCAGTATTGTCTGACATCTTTAGATATACCTGGCCAGAAGAATGCATTGGTCAGTCGGTACCTAGTTCAGGTCATACCCAGATGCCCAGACAACGGGATGTCATGAGCAATCTTAAGGAGTTCATGTCAGTATTTCTGAGGGACTACCAGCTGTCTAGTAGTAACATTTACCGATTCCCCCCCCCCCACTACCCTTTCAGCAATACGATACAATAACATCTTTTCCCAGTCGTACCGCTCCCCCTCTAGACCTGTCTGATCAGCTGTCACCCTATCCCGATAAACCTTCAACGTAGGGTCTAACTTAACCTCTGTCTCAAATTCAGTTGGGGTATCCCAAGGAACACAAGTTATAGGAGTTACATTGTCTCTTACCTGAGCCTAAGAGTGTGTGGATGCAGCCGTGGTGCGAGACTGTTGTCTTGTGGTTACCGGATGCGCCACTTGGAGAGGGGCTTGAGGTACAAAAGCCTACGTCATTCTGCCTAGGTCGTTGCCCAATACCACATCTGCCGGCAGTTTTTGCATCAAGCATACCTCTACCATCCCTTCCCCCACATCCCAATTCAAGTGTACTTTTGCTGTTGGCAATCTGTACATCGCCCCCCCTGCTACTTGCACTGCCACGGATCCGCAGGTATGTGCTGAGCCTGGAACTAGAATCTCTGAGTCCTTGTACTTCTTTCCCCTCCAAGGTTACCATCTGGCGATGAGGGTGCCTATTGTCTGTGGTGTGTACCGACATCATGTTATGCAGTATTCCCAGGGGCTCTTCGGTGTGATTAAACATTAGCTACTGGGGTGCTGGCTCTGCTTGGTAGTGGTGCGCGGCTGCTCGTGGTGCTGGGTTCGGTCGTACTTGGCTCCAGGCTTGACGGCTCCGGTTCTGTGTGCATCTCTCTCGCACCGAATGTTGGATTGGCCATTGTATTGGGACGGTGGGGTTTGCCCCACAGTTGCTGGCCGGAATGGTGCTGTTGTGGGTGCGGTGGTGGTAGCTGTAGGTGGCTGTGTGGTGGGTTAGAGGATACCCTTGATTAAGGTTACCATAATGTCTCCTGGCGTCATAGTGCTGGTCCGCCAGTCGTGCAGCTTCTGTTAGGGTGAGGGGTTTTCTGTCTCTCACCCATTCTTGTGCCTCTGGTGTCAGACCATTGTAAAACTGCTCCAACAATAGCAGCTGGCGTAGCTCCTCCATAGTGGTGGCTTGACTGGCTTGTACCCACCCCTGGGAGGCTTGATCAAGCTTGTGTGCCCATTCTGCGTGGGAATCTTTATCTGGTTTGCGCAGCCCTCTAAACTTGCGCCACTATGCCTCTGGGGTAATGGCATATCTCTCCAATATAGCCTGTTTCACTTTGGCATAGTTTTTACTGTCCTCTCTGGGCACGGCTCGGTATGTTTCTGCTGCCCGACCAGATAATTTGCCTGCCAGTAAGGGTACCCACACTGTCTGATCAAGCAGGTCGCACAGGTTTTCAAAATCCTGTAGGTACCCATCAATCTCGTCTTTCTCTTCACAAAATATTTTAAAAGCATGGTGCGGTATCTTTGGCTTTACCTGGTTGGTGGTGGAAGCAGCAATAGATTCTGCCCTGGAGAGTGAATCCTGCGGTCTGTGTGCCATCACATACTCCTGCACATCTGCCATCAGTACCGTCAGCATTTTCAGAGGTACTGGCTGGGGTAGGAATTCCAGCCTGGTTCTCATCTCTTTCTGGAATGGGGTCTCTTCCATGTCGGGTGTAGGAGTAACACTGCAGGCTCTGTCTCCCTCCATCAATTTGGCAATAAGTACAGCTTTTGACTTATTGCTGGGTATCTTACCCATGGCTTCCATTAGCTCTTTCAGCGTTTGCCATTTCAATGTAGTATAATCTATCTCCATTCACCTCTGCGTTCGTTTCTTTGTTGCACACGAATTGCCATTCACTTTTCCTGTTTGGCAGTTTCATAGCACGAACCACGCTTTTTGGCAGTAAGGTTGGATCCCGTCGCTTGCAACCAATTGTAGCGGAGCTGCAATCTTAAATCCCAATATCTCCGCTGGTAAAAGAAGGTAATCCAAGGAAAGCACTGAAAATGAAGGCAATATCCCAAATCCCCCCAGTAACCGGACGAAACACAGTTCTGGGAGTCAACTGACGATTTTATTCACAAGCTCCAGTATTTATGTGGTTCCCCATGCAAGGGGTTTCCTTACTGACTTTACAGGGGTTGTACAGTAGGGGACTACATGGGGAACTTGACACTAATTCACCAGCACAGATATCCAACTTGATATTGTGCCGGGAAAGAGCTGTACAACCCTATAAACATATATTTATGATAAACAAGTATCGTAATTTATTAAAGATAAAAGCCTAAGTCTCCTATCCACTAGGTACATAGATGTAGAAGGTAGAAAATATCTATGAAAAAAGCTAAAATAGCAATAGGCGGATATCCTGTAGGTGGACTACTACTTTCTGTCATAGCACTACCTTCTACATCTACCTAGCCCTAGGCTTTTATCTTTAATAAATTACGATACTTGTTTATCATAAATATATGTTTATAGGGTTGTACAGCTCTTTCCCGGCACAATATCAAGTTGGATATCTGTGCTGGTGAATTAGTGTCTTTTTCCTTACTTTATATTAGGGTTACCCCCTTTATCTGTACAACCTGGTGGCACCCTTTTTTTGTTTTTTAATTTCAGGGTTCCAGTAGGGATATGTGCCTTTCTTACCCCTCTCGGGGCTGAAAGGAGATTACCCACTGGACTTGGATTTCACCTGTAGATAGTACATGGGGAACTTAACAACCAGGACATTTCTCCCACCATGCACTGCTGAACGAGAGGGATACTCCCACTAGAATATCCCGTTAAGTGGATTATCCCTCTGTACAGCAGAACTGGCTTTTTACTTAAAAATCCATAACTTCTATTTTATTCATGACACTGTACTGAACGACCGCTCGGCAGATAGCTGGGGTCTGAGCGCATACTTCATTAAAGTACCACTCAGATCCCAGCCTAATCAGCCGAACGCCGCACGAAATACACTTTAATATACATTCCTCATAAAAGTCACGAATACATAAGTGGGGAAAAAGTACCGAAAGACCAGCGCTCCCGAACGGTCTGAAAGTCCAGCGGTGTTCGTGCCGGCGAGTAGCCGATTTTAGTTCCAGGCACTCGACGACCAAACACCGCTGGGCAAAAAGGGAATCCAAGATGTCCACCGCCTCGTGTTCGGTAGCCGAACAACGGCCACCCGGGGAATCAATTAACAGCCAATAGATACATTGTTGCAATCGGTTAGTGGGAGCCACACAACTCCCTGTGTGTGGGCTCC
This sequence comes from Pelobates cultripes, assembly GCA_933207985.1. NCBI lineage: Eukaryota > Metazoa > Chordata > Amphibia > Anura > Pelobatidae > Pelobates > Pelobates cultripes. Next base: position 328,745,840 of record OW240916.1, read on the forward strand.
CATTCGGTACTTTGTTCGTTTTACGAACAGTGTTGAAAATCACTGTTCGTGAAACTACCATATGAATGCTAGCGGCTTTCGTGCCACTAGCATACAAATTCCCTCTTTCACATTTTAAACAAACACATCCAACATCATATATAAACCAGTCTTTCTAGGGCAACCCTTAAAACGAAACAAAATAGTCTGAAGTGGCTAAGTTTATGTGAATGTGATGTATACTTTTAAAGTTATGAATATTGTGTAAATTTGTGTATCTTCCTGACTGTGATAATTACATTAACCCATTGTGTTCAGTAATTATATCATAGGCAGAGGGGAGGATTTTGTGTGTAATTGCTGAGAGTGTCTGAGTTTATTGTACGTATTGATTGGTTGTTCTACAAAACCCTGTGGGCGGTCCTTTTTGTGTAAGAATGTGCAGAAAAGCAGAGTGTTTGATTAAAAGCTTCAGTTCTACTTCACCCTCAATTTGGAGTGCCGTCTCTTATTGGGGGAATCTGCTACAAAGGATTGCTATGCTTGTCATACTCCCTTGCTAAATCACTACTGTTAAGACCTGCAGTGGTTATGGTGCTGCGATCTTCTGTTCCCTTTCCCAACAGCTGAGCATGAGTGATTATAGCTGCAGCAGGGAGTAGAGGAATAAGGTAGATGAAATGCAGTTCCAAGGTGATTCTTCCCAGCAAGTAGAATATCCCCCAAACATGAGCTTAGACTTCATGAAGGATGTAACAGGAATGAATTTTATTGACACACACACAGGCTTTTATGAGAAATCCTCCTGCAAGAGGACCTCCGGCAGCAAACTAAGACAACAGCCAATCAATGTACAGATTTACAGTAATACACACCTCCTCTCTGCCTGGGAGATATTGAGATAAGTTAAGGAATAAACCAATTATCTCCAGGCAGAGAGCACACAATTTCCCCAAAACTTAGAACACCCCTTTCCCCACAAGGTATCCCCACAAATTACATATCCCCTGATAGCCCCGATCTGGGGGACAAACATATTCAAATCGGTTCAGGGGTTCTGAAAAAGTGTGGAGGGTCCCTTTTACCGACCACACACACGGCTCCTGCACAAAACAGTTCCATGAATTCAGCGTGTGCGGTCGGTCAATTCACAAATCTGTAAAAACCGAAGAAAAGTCCAGAATGGATCCCCCTGGCTCATAGTAGCGATTGCTCCCCTTGTCCGTTCGCACAGAACTACCAAGTGGCGCTTCCCTGGCTTTTCGGGAAATACAAGAAGCAGGCGTTCGGTAGATTCAGTGGTTCGCGAGGTCGAGTGTCCGATTTTAGTTCCGGACACTCGACGACCAAGTCCCGCTGACTCTCCTCGTGCGAACAAGATGGTCGCCGTTTTCTACTTCATGTGGCGTTCAGCTCTACGGACAGCGGCCACCCAGGGAGCACTTAATAGCTGGTTCCTTTGTAGTTAATGAGCCAGGAGGGTGGTCAGCGTTCGGTAGTTTCAAACTACCGAACCAATGCAGTGCTTGGAGTCCTCAGGAAGCACTAGGAGTATCCTTAAACTGAGGTACCCTGTCGGGGTGCCCGTCGATCTGTTACACTTGTTCTCCCTATCCAGACGAATGATCTCACCGAACAGTGCCCTTCTAAGTTGAATAAAATTGAACAGAGGTGATGGAAGTCCAGCGGTGTTCGGGAGTTGATGTGTACGATTTTAATTCCATGAGATTCATGCCAAAACACAGCTGCCTGCATTCATGCGAACAAGATGGCAGCCACCTCGTGGTTGTCCATAGGAATTTAGGCCACCCAGATGAACAATTAGAGCACTGTGGTTCCAAGTTGTTAATAGATGTCAAAACGTTCCAAGTTGTTAATAGATGTCAACAAGTTCCAGGGTGGTCTCTGGTTCGTGTTGTTGTTCAGTAATTCGAAGTGTCGCTTCGAAAGTTTGAAGTGTGGCCATACAAGTCCAAAAAGGCACAAACAGTGGTTTTAACCAAGTTTTATCACAGGGGCCATAGTCAAAGGGCAGGAGGCTGGTAGACATGCGCCTCCAAAAACCAGTGGCGAGGTTACTATCGCTACAGGAGTATTAACATTGAAAAGGCTACAGGCACCAGAACAATTACATTAAGCTGTAGTGGTTCTGGTGACTATAGTTTCCCTTTAAGAATTGTATATTTCTTGTAAAAAAACTGGCTTCTTACTTTTTTAGCTGGCTCCTAAATTCCAAACAAATTTGTCAAGCCCTGCCCTACCCAACCTACTTGCTCCGTCCCCGAATAGCGTGGAGCAGGTCAGCCTAGTGGAGAAACTGAGTCTGATAGAAAAGGAAGATGTTCTCTGTTCTACCCGGGTACACCTCTGTGGCAGTCCACAAAGTAAAGACCCAGGGACAAACCCCCCCTATGACAGCAGCCTTATCACATCCCTAAAGCAGTTAGGGAAAACATGTTGAAGGAAATCCAAGACACGAAATAGGGGTCATAGAGTCCATGGGCCTCTAGCGTGACGGTACTACTCGTTCCTGTATCGACTACCGCAAACTTAATGACAGGACGGTTACTGACCATGCCCCAAGGAAATTGTACCCGGATAGACGAACTGCTAGATTGTATGGCCAGGGGGGAATTACTTGACTACCATAGGCTTGTGTAAGGGTTATTGGCAAATTCCACTCAAGCCAGAGACCATTCCCAAGCCCCGACACACCATTCTTATAAGAATCAGCCCAACATGTTTCTCTGATACTCAGCCCCAACAAGTTTCTCCAATTATCAGCCAGTAGCAATTAGTCCCGACATGTTTCTTCCATACAAATTAGCTCCAACATGTTTTTTCAACAATCAATGCCAACATATTTCTGGTATACCAATAAGCCCTGAAATTCCCCCCTGAATCAGGTCTAACATGTTCCAAGAACCAGCAGTCCTGACAGGTTTCTCCAATTGTTAAGACACGCCTGGTGTCTTTCAGAGAAACCGCCGTTTAGTTCACCTTCGCCTTTCGCAAATTCAGTAATCCGTTCACATCAATTCAAATACAAGAACCATAACCAGGGGAAGCGGTAATCTCCCAACCGGGATCCGTGAAAGGTTCCAAACTCCCGAACGTAAATCCACGAATTGCTGCTAGCAGCCGAACAAAGCGGCTTTCGGTTCCATCCAGCAGTCTCTAAACGCAAAGAAGAAATCCCCCCAATAACGAGACAGAAGCTCCGCACTGAGGGTCAAACAGGATCTGGCTTTACTGTGGGCTACCTGCCCGTATTTATGCAGGTCTCCCACTTGGTGGACACTCCCCTAGGGGACCAAATGGGAGACTGGAACTACAGATGGCATAAAGACATTCCAGAAATACAGTCACAGCTTTTACCCATAATGCACTATGGTTTCCTCCCCTCTGCCCTGGAGATAATTGAGAAGTAATTCAATTATCTCCAGGACAAAGACAAATCGCCATCTTAAATATAATATTAGAAAATACATAAAAATATATAACTTTACAATAACCGAACATTTCCCATTCGCATCACATATCCCCAGATAGCCTGGATCTGAGTGCATATTATTAGCGACTAGCGCTCAGATCCCACACACATAGTTCAATCGCCATGGAGTCAAAGTCCTTACAGTCTTTCGGTATGCGATTGACTCCATGGGAAGGCTATCTGGGTTAAGTCCTTTCGTGTGTTTCAAAACTCCCGAACGGCCGGTGTTCGTATGCTTTCGTGGAGGCAGCCAGGCGTTCCGTCGTTTCAGCGGTGTTCGGCAGAAAAAGTGTCAGTTTTTAGTTCCATGAAAATAGAGCCGAACACCGCTGGGCTTTCGCGTGTTTTAAAATGGCCGCTGCCTCGTGGTCGACATACGAACGACGACCACCCTGAATTTGGTTTAATTGAGAAGTGTCTGCGGTTAACAACAACGTTCTAATTGGGATCAATAGGTTAACCAGCAGCACACTTCTCTCCTGGGTGGCCATGCGTTCAGTAGTTTTGTTCGGGAAAAACAGTCGTTCGTATGGCTGGGCTATAGGAAACAGCCATTTACACGAATGGGGCAGAAACAGAAGAATCCACCGCAATAAATAGACAGATGGTTCTGTCACACAGCTCCCTCCTTGTTGGACACTCCGGCAGACCCGGCTTGACCCTTTGGCGGGTCAACTTGGGGATGACCGGACAAGGAGGTGGTGGAGACGTCAGTTTGCCGTGACAACCCATCTGCATTCCCGTTCAGCTTACCGGGTCTGTAGCTAATAGTAAAATTGTAGGGCTGTAATGCCAGGCTCCATCTCAGTAGTCTCCCATTGTCTCCTGAGACCCGGTTAAGCCAAACGAGTGGGTTATGATCAGTCACCAGGGAAAACTGTTGCCCATACAAGTATGGACTTAACTTTTTCAATGCCCAGACCAAGGCCAAACACTCCTTTTCCACTGCCGCATAACTCACTTCTCTGGGTAACAACTTTTTGCTGAGATATGTGACAGGGTGCTCTCCTCCATCTTCCTCGACTTGGCTCAGCACAGCCCCCAGTCCATACATGGAAGCATCTGTGTGGACGAGAAAGCGTTTGTTAGGGACTTGGGCAGCCAAGACAGGGGCATTCACAAGAGCCTGTTTCAGTGCCTGGAACGCAGCTTTACAAGTTGGAGACCACAGGACCTGCTTAGGCAAGTTCTTCTTTGTCAGGTCCGTCAGGGGTTTAGCAATAGTGCTGTAGTCAGGGACAAAACGTCGATAGTACCCTGCCGTCCCCAAGAAGGCCAATACCTGGGTCTTAGTGGTAGGTGTGGGCCAGTTAGCCACTGCCTCTACCTTGGCCGGCTCTGGTCTCTGGCTCCCACACCCCACTCTGTGACCCAGGTACTGTACTTCAGCCATACCTAGATGGCACTTCTCAGGCTTCAATGTCAGGCCAGCGGCCCGAATCTTATCCAGTACCACCCCTACATGTACCAGGTGTTCCTCCCAGGACCCACTGTAGATCGCGATGTCGTCCAAGTATGCACAGGCAAATTCTTGGAAGCCATCCAGGAGTCTATCCACCATCCGTTGGAAGGTAGCCGGTGCATTTTTCATCCCAAAAGGCATGACCTTAAATTGGTACAGGCCAAATGGGGTGACAAATGCCGACTTGGGGATAGCATCCTCGGCCAGGGGGATCTGCCAGTAGCCCTTACACAGGTCTATGGTGGTCAGATAGCGCCCCCTGGCAATACGATCCAGTAATTCGTCTACCCGGGGCATTGGGTGGTGGTCCGCTCGTTGAGCCGCCTGTAGTCCACACAGAACCAGGTCTTTCTTGGGCACCAGGACTACAGGCGAGGCCCAAGGGCTGTCGGAGTGCTTGATGACCCCAAGTTGGGTCATCTCCTGTACCTCCTTCAGCATTCCTTCACGGACTGCTTCAGGGACACGATAGGGGGGCTGGGGGGTCTGTCCAGCTAGGTTGGTAAAACCTGGCTCCTGGGAGAACGTCGCCTGCTTCTCCAATAACAACTGCTGTGCCCTTACCCTTTCTGTGGGGTTCAACCTGTCCCCTAGCTGTACAAGGGTAGTGAGGTCAGTCTGGGAATCCCTTTCTAACAAATTGGGAAGGGGTAGATTCTCAGAATCATCTGCAGCTGGGGTACATACTGCTGCAATGTTCTCAGGTCTTTCCTGGTACTCTTTCAGCATGTTCACATGAAAGGATCTCTGAACCCTTTCATCTGTACAGCTGGCTATCAAGTAAGTAGTATCGCAGATCTGCGCTACCACTCGGTACGGGCCCTGCCAAGATGCTTGCATCTTGTTGGCCTTCACAGGTTTGAGCACCAATACCTTTTTCCCAACCTGGAAGACCCGCTGTCGGGCACCCTGATCGTACCATCTCTTCTGTCTCCCCTGGGCCGCCTGGAGATTCTCCCTTCCCATCAGGGACAGTTTCTCCATGCGGTCACGGAGTTCCAGAACATATGGCACTATGGAGGTCCCCTCCTGCTCCGTCTCCGCCCAGTGGCCCCGGATGAGATCTAGGGGTCCGCGGACCCCTCTCCCATACAGCAACTCAAAGGGGGAGAACCCAGTAGATTCCTGGGGAACCTCTATGTAAGAAAATAACAGATGAGGCAGGAACCTCTCCCAGTCTCTGCAAGTATCTGTAAAGGTCCTCAGCATCTGTTTGAGGGTACCGTTAAAGCGCTCGCAGAGACCGTTAGTCTGTAAGGTGAGCACAGCGGTGAATTGGGTTCCCTGGTCGGAGACAATCTCCTTAGGAAACCGGACCCTAGTAAAAATTCTAACCAGGGCATCAGCAACCGTCTCTGCCTCTATGTTAGACAGCGCTACTGCCTCTGGATAGCGAGTGGCATAGTCCACCACGGTAAGAACGTATTTCTTACCTGATGGACTAGCCCTGGCCAGTGGACCCACAATGTCAACGGCTATGCGGGAAAAGGGCTCCCCTATAATAGGCATCGATACTAGCCTAGCCTTAGGGTGGTCCCCCCGCTTCCCTACCTGTTGACATGTGTCACACGTACTGCAATACATCCACACAGCCTGGTTAAAGTTTGGCCAAAAGAAGTTCTGTGAGATCCTATAGGCTGTGCGGCGGGACCCTAGATGTCCAGTGTGGCAAACCTAGCCACTTGGACAATAACTAGAGACTGTGCCTTTAAGGGTTGCCAATAGGTCGGGCGAGATATGCGCTTTATACTTATGTATATGTTCATGTATTTTCTGCGTTACCTGTATTGCTGTTTCCGCCGAATACAAATGGCGGTTTTGCATGGGGATTTTCCTTCGTTTCACGAACGGCACTTTAGAAAGCCGTTCGTGAACCGAACGCGATCCCCCCTAATAGCCCACACACTTAGAGGCGTGTGGCGCTAGTTAACCGATTGCAACATTGTTGCAATCGGTTATTAGGGGCTCGCCTGGGTGGCCGTCGTTCGACTACCGACCATGCGGCGGTCGGCCATCTTGGATCCCTTGTTCGTCAGCGGGTCCGTGTCGTCGAACGCATACCATTACCAATGGTTATTCGACGGCACGAACACCGCTGAGACTCCCAGACGTTCGGGAGTTTCAGGACCAGGTTCACCAAAAGCAATCGGTCCTTTTTGTGGGTTTTGAAAGAAATATGTTTTCTGTGCGGCGTTCGGTTATTTTGGCTGGGATCTGAGCGGCAATCTCACGAATGATGCGCCCAGACCCCAGCTAACTACCGAACGTCCATTCGTGTAAATCCAGCGTATATTTCAAAAGTTATGCATTTTTATATGAATTGCCAGTTCTGCTGCACGAGGGGATAGTCCCCTTTACGGTGCATTCTGGGAGGACGGTCCCTCTCGTGCAGCAGTGCCTGATGGGAGAAATATGTCATACTGTAAGTCCCCCATGTAGTCCCATCTGGGAGTGCCCCTGGGAAGGGACTCAGGAAACCCCTTGCATGGGGACTTGTATAAATTGTCGTGCCGATTAAAGGATTGTCAGTTGACTCCCAAAACTGTGTCTCGTCCGGTTATTGGGAGGTTGGGGATATTGCCTTGGTGTTTTCAGCGCTTGACTGTGGATTCGTTTCTGGACCAGCGGAATTCGTGGATTTTATATTGGCGTTCCGCTACATCCAGCTAACGGAACATCATGCCCTATCCGCAGAATCTCCTGCCGGTACTTGGCAGGTACCACTAACAGGCGATTCGGCAGAGGGGCAACACTCTTCTGGGACGGCTTAGGGATCCTATATAACCTGTCCCCCACCCACTCATACCTGTCCCCCACCCACTCCTTCCTCTCCAGCATCTGCTCTATCTCGGTATTTCTGGAGAGTCGGGTCCGCTCGGGTTTCCCTCCCAAACTCCTCTGGGGAATCCCAGCTTAAGGGGGCCTGATCTAGGGTACCAGTCGGGGAAGAGGGTCTTACCTGGGTCTCATCAGCAGGCGGGCCGGTTCCAGCAGCACGGGTTTGAGCACGAGTAATCACTGGGTTAACGTCCGCAGGGCCCATCGGGGCATAGGCTGAAACCAAAGGGGCCAAATCATTCCCAAGAAGAACATCAGCGGGCAAGTCTTTCATAACCCCCACATCCACGTGTCTAGCGCCCACTCCCCAATACAAATGTATCCGGGCAACAGGTAGGCGGAACACGGCGCCTCCTGCTACCCTCACTGCCACAGTGTCTCCAGTGTGTTGGTATTCCGAGACTAAGTTCTTTTGGAGCAGTGTCATGGTGGCTCCTGTGTGTCTCAGCCCATTCACCACTCTGCCATTCAGCTTCACGGTCTGCCAGTGTTGCTGGCGATTATCCTGATGAGCTGCTTGCACTGGGTCGGCCTCGTGTAGAATGCCCCAGAACTCCTCCTGCTCGATACAGTGAGCAGCAGGCTGGGGTGGTCGCTGATTCCTGCAGGCTGGTCTCCTCCATGACTGGGCTTGATTGGCGCTGTTCAGGGGGCACTCTGGTCGCTTGTGCCCCAACTGTTTGCACCCAAAACACCGAATTGGTTGTGAATAATCCCTGGCATTGAACCGGGAGGGTTGCAGCTGGCGGTACTGCTGGGGTGCGGTGCACTGGGGGTTGGTATGCTGAAGCTGCTGGAGTTACTGCTGGTTGATACTCCATTCTGGCAGGGACTTTGGTAGCTGTACTATCCAACTTGCGAGCGTCCGTATATTCGTCTGCCAGACCGGCAGCCTCGGGTAGGGTAGGGGGATACCTATCCCTGACCCACTCCCGGTGCTGTAATCTATCAAATCAGTGTTCCAGCAAGAACACCTGTAGCACCTCCTCCCCAGTTACCGCTTGGCATCCTGCCATCCAGTGGGCTGCGGTACGATGAACCCTGCAGGCCCATTCTACATAAGAGTCCCCAACCTGCTAGTTGGTTTCCCTAAATCACCGTCTGTAAGTTTCTGGGGTCACCGCATACCTGGCTCGGAGCGTATCCTTCACAGCCCGGTAGCTGGGATGGCCCGAAATGCTTCACTAGCCCGGCCGGATAATTTCCCAGAGAGGATGGTGGCCCATTCATCTGCGGGTACCTGGTGTAGGGCACACTGCCTCTCGATGTCAGCCAGGAACCCATCAATCTCTCCCTCTGTTTCCCCAAAATTTTTAAACGCAGCAAAGGGTACCTTTTTCTTTCCAAAATTGTTATTGGGTACCTCTGCTGCTGCAGCTCCTTTTTCCCGGAGCACCTGGTGTGCCATCACTGCTGTCTGCACACGTTCCACGATGTTTGCTGAGGGGTTGGGGCCAAAGTGTGCCAGCCTTATTTGCACTGCCCGGTTAAATTGTAATTCCTCGGGTGTTAAATCCAAAATACTGGGCACATTAGCTCTCTCCATTCCCTGTGCTGCATCCATCTCCAGTAGCAAAGCAATAATGTCTCTCTTTTTCAAATTGCTTGCTGCCCGTCCTCGGCGTTCAAGTATGTCCTTAAGGGTAGCACGCCTTAACCCCTCATACTGCATCTCTTGTAGCTGATCTTTTGTGCTGTGGGATTCATCCCGTCGTTCGCCACCAATTGTTAAGACACGCCTGGTGTCTTTCAGAGAAACCGCCGTTTAGTTCACCTTCCCCTTTCGCAAATTCAGTAATCCGTTCGCATCAATTCAAATACACGAACCATAACCAGGGGAAGGGGTAATCCGTGAAAGGTTCCAAACTCCCGAACGGAAATCCACGAACTGCTGCTAGCCGCCGAACAAAGATATCCACCAAGCGGCTTTCGGTTCAATCCAGCAGTCTCTAAACGCAAAGAAGAAATCCCCCCAATAACGAGACAGAAGCTCCGCATTGAGGGTCAAACAGGATCTGGCTTTACTGTGGGCTACCTTGGTGGACACTCCCCTAGGGGACCAAATGGGAGACTGGAATTACAGATGGACATAAAGACATTCCAGACATACATGTAACGGCAACCCTGGTGTGGTGAGGGTACCAGCCGTTGGGGATGTCCTTTTCTTCCTGGCAAGTCGCTGTGTAGTGATGGAGTCGCCTATTCCCTTCTGCTGGATCAGGAGTAGAAGCAAAGTACAGCTCTGAAAAGAGCTAAGTGATTAAGCTGCATAGATTCCCCTTTCAAGAACGAGACGAGGCTACGTTTTGAAGGGTCAAGAAGAACTGAGGGTTTATTGACAGACACTCTCTTTTATGCGATTCTGCCCATGCAAGGAAGACACCCACATAATTAGCAGTACAACCAATCCATACAATATACATTCTGTACATCCCCTCCCCTAAGATAACATAATTAAAAAGTAACATATTTTCCCCAAACTTCAGATGTACCCCAAATACTTATATTTATGGTACTAACATATTTAAAAATCAGCCCATGCGGTTCAGCCGTTCGGGAGATATGGGACTTAGAAGTTTTGACCGACCGCACGGGTACAGTAGCCGAAAACAGTTCCATGAATGCTGGCCCTGCAGTCGGTCTAAGATTGTGGGTAAAAACTCCTGAACGGCCGGCCATCCGTATGCCATCCTGGGTTCGCTGAAATCCCCATCTGTTGCTGATTCTTTCTACCGAACGCCTGGTCCTTCGGTAGTTTTGGCGAGGTTTTCCCGAAGGTATGGAGGTCTCAGCGGTGTTCGCCTGTTTGAGTGTCCGATTTTAGTTCCAGACACTCGACGGCAAACACCGATGGCCGCGAACACGTGGAAGTCCCGAAATGGCGGCTGAGCTTACAGCTCCCATAGCGTTCATGCAGTCTTTCGAATAAAAGTGCCCATCAAGCAGGGAGGTAAATTAGTCATAATTAGCAGTCAGGGTGGCCTGTTAGAGGTAGGTAAGCATTCGCATGGGGAATGCTTACAAAATACCGAACGGCCTTATAATCCATAGGTCTTTTCCAGGCAAACTGTGATTTTTGTTACAATACAGTCACAGCTTTTACCCATAATGCACTATGTTTTCCTCCCTTCTGCCCTGGAGATAATTGAGAAGTAATTCAATTATCTCCAGGACAAAGACAAATCGCCATCTTAAATATAATATTAGAAAATACATAAAAATATATAACTTTACAATAACCGAACATTTCCCATTCGCATCACATATCCCCAGATAGCAAATAGCGCTCAGATCCCACACACATAGTTCAATCGCCAGGCGTTCCGTTGTTTCAGCGGTGTTCGGCAGAAAAAGTGTCCGTTTTTAGTTCCATGAAAATAGAGCCGAACACCGCTGGGCTTTCGCGTGTTTTAAAATGGCCGCTGCCTCGTGGTCGACATACGAACGACGACCACCCTGAATTTGGTTTAATTGAGAAGTGTCTGCGGTTAACAACAACGTTCTAATTGGGATCAATAGGTTAACCAGCAGCACACTTCTCTCCTGGGTGGCCATGCGTTCAGTAGTTTTGTTCGGGAAAAACAGTCGTTCGTATGGCTGGGCTATAGGAAACAGCATTTACACGAACGGGGCAGAAACAGACGAATCCACCGCAATAAATAGACAGATGGTAAGCCCTGACGCATTTCTCCTATAACAAACATTCCTGACACATTTTCTCCAATAAGCCCTGTAGCGGAATAGCAGGGGTTAATCCAATAGCTCTCCACTGGGAACAAAGATTCTGCATACAGAATCACAGGAACACAGCATAATCCACTAGACTAGACGACACGTAGTCTGGGAGTCAACTGATGTCTTTATTCACAGGTCTGCTTTTATGCATTTTTCCCATGCAGGGGAGATAACTTTCACAATTACTACAGTAACCAATCACCCTGTGGTCACCTCCCCTACTTCTCCTCCCCTTAGATTAACAATTAACAAGATCAATATGCACACAGTTTTCCCCAACTTGTGGATGTCCCCTAAATACAGGGTTGAATAACAGGTCCCCTGGTAGCCCTGATCTGGGTGAGCAACATACTCAAAATTCACCCTGATCGGACCAGGGGTTCGGGAGTTCCAGCAGGTGAAAGATTTGACTGACCGCACAGGCACAATAGCCGAAAACAGTTCCATGAATTCTGGCCCTGCGGTCGGTTTCTTCTGGTGAATCAAAAGTCCAGAAAGTCTATGGCATCCAGGCTTCCTTTACCGTTCGAATGAATCCCCTCATTCGTGGGATTCCACATACCGAATGCTGAGGTGTTCATGTCGTTGATTCGTGCCTTTTGAGCGTGCTGGAGGTCTTAGCTGTTCTTGGTTAGTCAAATGCCTGGTTTGAGTTCCAGGCGTTCGACGACCAAGTACCGCTGTTCGTGCGTAAGATGGCCGCCGCCACGTGTTCGGTAGGCAAAATGGCGGCCATACACGCACTCGCACTTAACACACTTCGCAACATTGTTGCTTTTGTTAATAGGAGGCACACGACCACACCGGGGTGGTCCCTCGTTCAGTAGTTTCAGAGCATTCACATGGATGATAGTACAGTCCGTTCGTGAACTGAGTCTCTGCCTTTGCACACATACGACTATTATAACTCCAGCGTTCATTCACAAAGAAAAGTTAGAATCTTAGTGGCAGGGTTTGCCACAAGCCCCAACACATTACAAGAATAATCCAAACTAATCAAACCAGACACATTTTCCCAGTACAGTATGCCCAAACGCATTTCTCCTGTAAGAAGCAATTCCAACAAGTTTCTCCTCCTAGTCAAAGTCGCCATACATTCTGTCTCCAGTTGGCATACCCAACACATTGATGCCTGCAGAGAGTCATTGTCACAGTTATGCTCTCTCCAGCCTACCACAGTCTCTTCCTATTGCTGTTGTATCTGTAACGGATCACCTGAAACCACGACTGGGTATCTCCGTTGATGGACGCACCTAGCGCTGCTTAAGGATTCCAAGCACTCTAGCCAACACCACAAACACAGCAGACCGAACCTCTCTTCCTTCAGAGCAAAGCAGGAACGAGCTCTTAAAAGAGCTTAGGAGTGATTATAGCAAGTGAATATGCAGAGCATAGCAATCCCTTGTAGAATATTCCCCCAATAAGAGACAGGACTCCAAATTGAGGGTGAAGTAGAACTGTCTAAAACTTTATTTTACTTGGGACTAGCCCATATGGTTATTACATTAACATTGCTGTGAAAACTCAATAAAATTACAAATCATAGCAGGCAACATACAGTGACTTATTATAACATAATTACATATTTATAAATGGGTGGGGAAGACCATAATTAACACAAAATGTCTCTCCTGCATGCAGAATTAGCGATATGCAAATCTACCCGAATATGCAAATTACCAGTCTTGCTATTCAGGTAGTGCATATTACTGTTGCTACCAACAGAGGGCACTATACAAGTTCCATAGCCAAATGCACCTAGTTGGTAGCAATCCTCAGCAGTACAGGAGAGCAGGAAATACATCCCAGGGGCCATAGTCACATGGCTGGAGGCTGGCAATCAGTCTTCTCCAACGTCCAGTGGCGGGGCTGGTTCCACCACAGTATCTATCTGTCATATCCAAGAGAAAGAAAGGGGAATGACAAAACTTACTGAAAAGAGAATGTCCTTCGCCAAGCAGGTCTCTTCCATGGGTGGCCTTCGACGGCAGAAAACGTTTTTCTGGTGAGATGTTCCACTCATTCAGAACAGATACTGATAGTCTGAGTGTCTCTTGATAGTTGTCTCATCTCCGATTCTCACCAGCTGTCTCTATAAGATCTATCATTCACTGGACCTCTGGTGGTTTTGCAGTGTTCTCCCTACAGTCTCCATAATTTGGATGGGTCAACCCTGTCCCTCTCGTCAGACCTCTAATAACTGGGTGTTTGCTCAGATTGTCTTTTTGGATACCAACTTAACAGCCAAGGATGGCTTTACACTCTCTAATTCTTTGTGTGATGGTCTGTCTGCGAGGCAGTCTTTAGCGGTCACTTTTACTCTATGTCTCCTCATATTGTTAACTAGTTACTTGTCACATTGCCTCTTCATCCCTTTAGTGTAAAGCTGTCTCTCACGGAGAATGTCTGATGCTATCTGCCAGGTTGTCTGTCTCTTGCAGTCTCTAAGGAGTTCTGTTGTTTGCAGTCTCTGAGGGGTCTATCTTGCAAGGTCTCTCAGAGGGTCAGTTTCTGGATGTTTAGAGAGTCTGTCTCTCAGGATGTCTTCCTATTGCTGTCTCTCATGGTGCCTGTCTATGGCTGTCAATCAGGATATCTATTACTGGCTGGCTGTCAGAGAGTATATTGATGGCTCTCACTCAGAAAGGTTTGTCTCTAGCTTTCTCTTAGAGTGTCTGCCTCTTTCTTCACTCAGAAGGTCTGTGTGTTTCTCATGTCTGTGACTGGCTGTCACTCAGGGGGGCTGTCAATGGCTGTCACTCGCTGTCTCTGGGCTGCCTATTCTAGTGGTCAGTTTCGGCTCTCAGAAAGTCTGTCCCTTGCAGTCTCTCAAAGGATCTGTGTTTAAGAGGGGTTGTCTCTAAGTAACTTTCTCTCAGAGAGTCTATCTATGGCAGTTACTTGGGCCGGAGCTGTCTAACTTGGGGGACAGTTACTTGCAGACTCTCACAGTCAGAGGGGCTGTCTCTGGCTGTCTCTCAGAGGGTCTGTCTCTGGCTGTCTCTCAGAGGAGCTGTCTATTAGAGGGTCTGTCTCTGGCTGTCTCTCAGAGGGGCTGTCTTTCAGAGGGGCTGTCTCTGGCTGTCTCTCAGAGGGGCTGTCTCTGGCTGTCTCTCAGAGGGGCTGTCTCTGGCTGTCTCTCAGAGGAGCTGTCTATTAGAGGGTCTGTCTCCGGCTGTCTCTCAGGGGGTCTGTCTCTGGCTGTCTCTCAGAGGGGCTGTCTATTAGAGGGTCTGTCTCTGGCTGTCTCTCAGAGGCTGTCATAGGGTCTGTCTCCTGGCTGTCTCTGGCTGTCTCTCAGGGTCTGTCTGGCTGTCTCTCAGAGGCAAATGCTCAAGCTACTCTCAGAGAGTCTGTCTTAGCTTCTGTCTCTCTCTGACTGTCTATTAGAGGGTCTCTCTCTGGCTGTCTCTCAGGGGGTCTCTCTCTGGCTGTCTCTCAGAGGGGCTGTCTCTCAGAGGGTCTCTCTCTGGCTGTCTCTCAGAGGGGCTGTCTCTGGCTGTCTCTCAGGGGGTCTGTCTCTGGCTGTCTCTCAGAGGGTCTCTCTCTGGCTGTCTCTCAGAGGGTCTCTCTCTGGCTGTCTCTCACAGGGGTTGTCTATTAGAGGGTCTATCTCTGGCTGTCTCTCAGAGGGTCTGTCTCTGGCTGTCTCTCTCTGGCTGTCTCTCAGAGGGTCTCTCTCTGGCTGTCTCTCAGGAGGTCTGTCTCTGGCTGTCTCTCAGAGGGTCTCTCTCTAGCTGTCTCTCAGGGGTCTGTCTCTGGCTGTCTCTCAGAGGGTCTCTCTCTGGCTGTCTCTCAGAGGGGTCTGTCTCTGGCTGTCTCTCAGAGGGGCTGTCTCTCAGGAGGTCTGTCTCTGGCTGTCTCTCAGGGGGTCTGTCTCTGGCTGTCTATTAGTCTCTCAGAGGGGCTGTCTATTAGAGGGTCTGTCTCTGGCTTTCTCTCAGAGGGGCTGTCTATTAGAGGGTCTGTCTCTGGCTGTCTCTCAGAGGGGCTGTCTATTAGAGGGTCTGTCTCTGGCTGTCTCTCAGAGGGGCTGTCTATTAGAGGGTCTGTCTCTGGCTTTCTCTCAGAGGGGCTGTCTATTAGAGGGTCTGTCTCTGGCTTTCTCTCAGAGGGGCTGTCTATTAGAGGGTCTGTCTC
Organism: Pelobates cultripes; assembly: GCA_933207985.1. Taxonomy (NCBI): domain Eukaryota; kingdom Metazoa; phylum Chordata; class Amphibia; order Anura; family Pelobatidae; genus Pelobates; species Pelobates cultripes. The sequence continues at coordinate 328,761,487 of OW240916.1, forward strand.
TGGCTGTCTCTCAGAGGGGCTGTCTATTAGAGGGTCTGTCTCTGGCTTTCTCTCAGAGGGGCTGTCTATTAGAGGGTCTGTCTCTGGCTGTCTCTCAGAGGGGCTGTCTATTAGAGGGTCTGTCTCTGGCTGTCTCTCAGAGGGGCTGTCTATTAGAGGGTCTGTCTCTGGCTTTCTCTCAGAGGGGCTGTCTCTCAGGGGGTCTGTCTCTGGCTGTCTCTCAGGGGGTCTGTCTCTGGCTGTCTCTCAGAGGGGCTGTCTATTAGAGGGTCTGTCTCTGGCTGTCTCTCAGAGGGGCTGTCTCTGGCTGTCTCTCAGAGGGGCTGTCTCTCAGGGGGGCTGTCTCTGGCTGTCTCTCAGAGGGTCTGTCTCTGGCTGTCTCTCAGAGGGGCTGTCTCTCAGGAGGTCTGTCTCTGGCTGTCTCTCAGGGGGTCTGTCTCTGGCTGTCTCTCAGAGGGGCTGTCTATTAGAGGGTCTGTCTCTGGCTGTCTCTCAGAGGGGCTGTCAATGACTGGTAGAAGGATAAATTGATTAACCAATCACAGCTCCTCTTACTCGGGCAATGGGCGGAGCCCTCGTATTAGAGTGTTACAGATTAGAGACAGAATGCACTGATGCCAACACAGCGGCCCAAATAAAGAGGGAGATTCCCATAGTCAGCATCAAAGGGAGAGTCTACAACAAAATGGCGGCAGAGGACGCTGGGCTCAGGAACTGGCGACATCAACCGGGGAGGAGGAGGCCGGGGGCACAGAGTCTCTAGTACTTAGCGCTCTACAGGAAGCCATTCTATCTGGGAATAGACAGAGAGAGGGGGGTAAGTAATACAGAGACACCCAGTGTGTAATACAGAGACAGACAGTGTGTAATACAGAGACAGACAGTGTGTAATACAGAGACAGTGTGTAATACAGAGACAGACAGTGTGTAATACAGAGACAGTGTGTAATACAGAGACAGTGTGTAATACAGAGACACCCAGTGTGTAATACAGAGACAGTGTGTAATACAGAGACAGACAGTGTGTAATACAGAGACACCCAGTAATACAGACAGTCAGTAATACAGAGACACCCAGTGTGTAATACAGAGACAGTGTGTAATACAGAGACACCCAGTGTGTAATACAGAGACACCCAGTGTGTAATACAGAGACAGTGTGTAATACAGAGACAGTGTGTGTAATACAGAGACAGTGTGTAAGACAGAGACAGTGTGTAAGACAGAGACACCCAGTGTGTAATACAGAGACAGTGTGTAATACAGAGACAGTGTGTAATACAGAGACAGACAGTGTAAAATACGAGACAGTCAGTGTGTAATACAGAGACAGTGTGTAATACAGAGACAGACAGTGTGTAATACAGAGACAGACAGTGTGTAATACAGAGACACCCAGTGTGTAATACAGAGACAGTGTGTAATACAGAGACAGACAGTGTGTAATACACAGACAGTGTGTAATACAGAGACAGTGTGTAATACAAAGACACCCAGTGTGTAATACACAGACAGTGTGTAATACAGAGACAGTGTGTAATACAAAGACACCCAGTGTGTAATACAGAGACAGACAGTGTGTAATACAGAGACAGTGTGTAATACAGAGACACCCAGTGTGTAATACAGAGACAGACAGTGTGTAATACACAGACAGTGTGTAATACAGAGACACCCAGTGTGTAATACAGAGACAGACAGTGTGTAATACACAGACAGTGTGTAATACAGAGACACCCAGTGTGTAATACAGAGACAGACAGTGTGTAATACAGAGACAGACAGTGTGTAATACAGAGACACCCAGTGTGTAATACAGAGACAGTGTGTAATACAGAGACACCCAGTGTGTAATACAGAGACAGACAGTGTGTAATACAGAGACACCCAGTGTGTAATACAGAGACAGTGTGTAATACAGAGACAGACAGTGTGTAATACAGAGACAGTGTGTAATACAGAGACACCCAGTGTGTAATACAGAGACAGTGTGTAATACAGAGACAGACAGTGTGTAATACAGAGACAGTGTGTAATACAGAGACACCCAGTGTGTAATACAGAGACAGTCAGTGTGTAATACAGAGACAGACAGTGTGTAATACACAGACAGTGTGTAATACACAGACAGTGTGTAATACAGAGACAGACAGTGTGTAATACAGAGACAGTGTGTAATACAGAGACA
>OW240916.1:328769461-328821993 GCA_933207985.1 Pelobates cultripes
CCATTTATATAGCGCCAACAGATTCCGTAGCACTTTGCAATATTATTAGAGGGGGGATTTAACTATAAATAGGACAATTACAAGAAAACTTACAGGAGCGATAGGTTGAAGAGGGCCCTGCTCAAACGAGCTTACAGTCTATATTAATCCTGGATGACTTGTTAGATCTGAAGTAAGAAAATGTTTAATCCTAATATATTTTAAATATTTCTCGTGATGGAAGAGCATACCTTTCCTGTAAGTTGGAAAAATATGGTATTCCCTATCATAAAGATCTGAAATTATTTTTTGCCATTGCAAAATATCTAGATCTTCTATATACAGTGGAAGAGACAAAATAGGACTAGCTGTTTGTCCCTTTTCAATTCTCTTTCTGAATCTAAAAAAACAGGTCATCAATACCGATACTATTTGATTCAATATTTTAAGTTGCCTAAAATGTTCATAGACCAGCAGGGATCTATCCCTCCACATTTACTCCTTTCTAGATTATACCATCCCAGATTTGTATTTCTTTTAATGTTTAACATAAATAGATGGGAGAGCATACATGTTTCATGAATTTTATGGATATCCCAGTCCTCCTGAGTTTATGTTTCTCTTGAGTACATAACCAGGTACTCTTGTTTTTTTTTTAGCATTACACACATATGAAGACAACATTTTTTTCCATTTCTTTTATTATATTAAATGGAACTGGGATCGGAATATGCAATTTTTGGGACCAGATATGATTTAAGCATGTTTACACGTCCAAGCCAAGAGATCCCTAAACCCTTCCACCTATCTACTGTCTCCCTAAGATCTATCATCAAATCCATGTAATTTTTATACATTGTGGACCTTGAATCTGAGCAGAGATTAATTCCTAAATATTGTATTTCTTTATTAGACCAATTTAATGTTTCATATCTTTCTCTTAAGGATAGAAAATTAGAATTAGATATATAAAAATACATAATTTGAGTTTTTGAAAAATTAAGTTTACAATTTGAAAATATACTAAATGTCTGTAATATCCTAATAACTTCTGGAAAAGAACACTCCGTAGAAGATATTGTGAGAAGAATGTCATCTTCATAAAGGGTGACCAGGTGGTCCTGTTGTCCAACCATCATTCCTTTAGCTTGAGAAAGCTGCAAATTGAGGTAACACGTTAATTATTGGAGATTTTAATTATCCAGACATAAATTGGGAAAGAGGGACTAGTACTTCAGCAAGGGACATCAGGTTTTTGAATGTGTTAAATGACACCTTTATGTCTCAACTGGTACAAGCACCAACTAGAAAGGATGCTTGTCTGGATCTTGTCATAACAAACAATGTTGATCTTTTAACCAACATTCAAGTAGGGGAGCATTTGGGAAATAGTGATCACAATATGGTAAATTTTGAAATAAACTAAAAAAAGCAAAAGCAAGTGGGGTATACTAAAACATATAATTTTAAAAAAGCCAATTTCAATAAGATTATGGCAGCTCTACAACATATCGACTGGCATAAACTCCTTAGTGATAAAAACACTGAGGATAAATGGAAACTATTCAAACAAATATTAGAAAGGTACATTTCTCAGTATGTACCATTGGGTAATAAATATAAAAGAAACAAATTAAAACCAATGTGGCTTAGTAGGGTAGGAAAACAAGAGATTAAAAATAAGAAAAGGGCATTTAAAGCATTTAAATCAGACAAATCAAAGGCATCCTATTTAAGATATAAGGAAGCCATTAACGCTTGCAAAAAGGCAATTAAAGTGGCTAAACTAGAAAATGAGAAATTGATAGCTAAAGAATGCAAAACCAACCCCAAAATTTTTTTCAAGTACATCAATTCTAAAAAAACAAAAAAATGAAAGTGTAAGTACACTGGAAACAGAGTTGGGCTTATTAGCTAATGAAGACCAGGAAAAAGCCTAAATTTTAAATAACTATTTTTCTTCAGTATATATTAATGAGGATCCTATGGCAAGAGATATGCAAATGATTGCTGCAAAAAACTTGCAAATAACTTGTGATTGGATAACTCGAGACAAGGTGCTACAGCTATTAAAGAAAATGAATGTAAATAAAGCTCCGGGGCCTGACGGTATTCACCCACGAGTACTTAAGGAGCTAAGTGGGGAAATAAGTGAACCTCTGTATTTAATTTTTCAAGATTCTTTTGTTTCAGGTGTTGTACCAGAGGATTGGAGGAAGGCAGATGTTGTTCCTATATTTAAAAGGGTTCAAAATCCTTGCCTGGAAATTATAGACCTGTGAGCTTAACTTCTGTAACTGGGAAAATATTTGAAGGGCAATTAAGGGATAATATTCAGGAATTCATTGGGAAGAACTTTGTTATTAGCAATAATCAGCATGGTTTTATGAAACATAGGTCATGTCAAACTAACCTAATTGCATTCTACGAAGAAGTAAGCAGAAGTATAGATCAGGGTGTTGCAGTGGATGTGATCTACTTGGATTTTGCCAAGGCATTTGATACTGTTCCTCACAATAGGTTAGTCTTCAAACTAAAAGAAATTGGTCTAGATGAATATTCTTGTTCTTGGGTAGAACATTGGCTTAAGGATAGAGTACAACGAGTTGTAATTAATGGTAAATTTTCAGGCTGGACAAAAGTGGTAAGTAGTGTCCCTCAGGGTTCTGTTTTGGGACCACTTCTATTTAACATATTTATAAATGATCTTGAAATAGGCATTGAAAACCATGTATCAGTGTTTGCAGATGACACAAAACTTTGTAAAGTAATAAAATGTGAGCAGGATATTGCTTTGCTGCAGAGAGATTTGGATAGATTGGGGGACTGGGCACTAAATGGCAGATGAAATTTAACATAGAGAAATGCAAAGTTATGCACTTCGGGGTTAAGAATGCACAAGCAACTTACACACTAAATGGTAGTGAATTAGGGATAACCACACATGAGAAGGATTTGGGAATTGTTATAGATAACAAATTAGGCAGTAATATGCAATGTCAATCTGCAGTTGCTAAGGCCAGTAAGATTTTGTCATGTATAAATAGGGGCATAAATTCTCGGGATGAAAATATAAATTTGCCTCTTTATAAATCGCTGGTAAGACCACACTTTGAATATGCTGTGCAATTTTGGGCGCCTGTTCTAAAGAAGGATATCATGGCACTGGAGAGGGTCCAGAGACAAGCTACAAAATTGATAAAAGGAATGGAGCATTTTAGTTATGAAGAAAGGTTAAAAAAAATTAAATCTGTTTAGTTTGGAAAAACGGCGCCTGAGAGGGGATATGATAACTTTATACAAATATATTCAGGGCCAGTACAAACCTTTATCTGGAAATCTATTCATAAACAGGGCTATACATAGGACACAACGTCACACATTTAGGCTGGAAGAAAGGAGATTTCATCTAAGGCAAAGAAAAGGTTTTTGTTCAGTAAGAACAATAAGGATATGGAATTCTCTGCCTCAAGAGGTGGTTTTGTCAGAGTCCATACAGATGTTTAAACTGAAATTGGATAAATACTTACAAAAACATAACATGCAGGGATATAATTTCTAATTAGTGGGGTAATAGCTGCTTGATCCAAGGAGACATCTGACTGCTATTTTGGGGTCAAGAAGGAATTTTTTTCCTAGTTTGTGGCAAAATTGGAAGCGCTTCAGACCAGGTTTTTTGCCTTCTTTTGGATCAACAGCAACAACATTTGTGAGGAAGGATGAACTTGATGGACGCAAATCTCTTTTCAGCTATGTAACTATGTAATTGTAGGGGTCTTTCTTAATAGGGCTGCCAAAGTTTCCACCATAAGAACATAAAGGAAAAGGGTTAATGGACAACCCTGACGGGGGCCATTTCGAATCTTCATGTTCAAGGAATTAAAGAAGGGACCATTGATCCTTGCAGTGGGAAGCGTGTATAGTGCCATAGTCCTTTCAGCAAATGGACCTGTAAGTCCAAACACCCGCAGAGTCTGAGCCATAAACCTCCAATTTTCGCCATCTAAGGCCATAATGATAGATGGAGTTTTCTTATGGTGGGTTTCATCTAAGATGTTAATGACCTTGCGGGTGATAAATTTAATCTCTGTGATATAATTGTGATATAATTGATCTTACAAATTAAAATTAGATATCTCCCCATATCATCAGAAACATGGTGTATATATTCAAACTTGACGCCTGAGGATATTATTATGGCCACCCCACGTTTTTTTCCTACCCAAAAAGCTAGATGTATAAATATTTGTGTAACGGACCGTTTCAGCACACAAGGGGTTAAAACCGTTTAGGCGATCGTCCCCTTCCAGAGATGCAGGCACAGCTACTGCAGAACACCAATCAGCCGAACAGGAAACCATATGAAGGCTGTAAACAGCCGAATAGGAAAAACCATCCGAATAGGTTTACACTCCTAGCAGTCGAACTGGAACAGCATACAATAAATCCCCCCAAGAACGAGACAAAGCTCCATGTTGAGGGTCAAGCAGTGAACAGTCAGAGCTGTGGGTTTATTGTGCTTATGTACACATTCTTTAGAATATATTATTATGTCTATGTTCATTAATGAGATTGGTCTATAATTACTTACCTTAGTAGGGTCTTTGCCTGTTTTTAAAATAGGTGTAATAGTGGCTTTGAGCATTTCTTAAGGAAATCCATTTGATCCAACTATGGCACCATACACGTGTTCCAACAGAGGAGTAATCTTAGGTTGTAAGATCTGGTAAAAAAGAGCTGTGAAGCCATCAGGACCTGGGGCCCCTCCCCCCCATATATATTTAATTGCATTCCTGATTTCTATCTGGCAAAAATGTTTATTAAGTATATTTATTTTTTCTAAAGATAGTACTGGGAGGTCTAGAGATCTTAAGCAATCTTCCATATCTAAGTCAGTTTTATTGTGTTCGGGTTGTTTATATAGAGATTCATAATATGCTCTAAAAGCCTCGGTGATATGGAGAGGAGAAAGACAAACCACTCCCTCATTTGTTATATGTTTAATTATATTTCTTTGATCCTGGGCTTTTACTTTATTTGTTAAGGCTCTACCTACTCTATTATTGAATAATACCATCTTTGTTTAAGACGTAGTAATGTATAGTTAGTTTGTTCTTAATCTCTTGTTGGATGATTATTATTATTTCTCTACATATTTCAGAAGGATGTAGCTTGTTTCTTTTCTCCAGACCGGCAAGGCAAATATGGAGATCAGCCAGTGATTTACCTTGTTTCTGTTTCATATAGATTTCCTGATTAATCAAATAACCCCTAAGGAAACATTTCAACGAGCACCATAGGGTGAAATCTGAGACAGCTTCATTATCATTCTCTTGAAGAAAAAGTTCAGCAGCCTTCAATAACTCTTTCTTATTAGACTCAGAAGTTAATATAAAATCTTTTAATCTCCATTTTGAACGACTCTTATAATGAGGATTATTATTTTTTTTTTTAAATACAGGGGCGTGGTCTGACCAACTTCTGTTCGCTATTTGTGAGTTGATACAAAGATCTAAAGATGTTGCTTTCATAAGGAATAAATCAATTCGGGAATATGCAACATGGGGGTTTGAAAAGAAAGAGAAATCTCTTTCCTTAGGGTGTTGTATTCGCCATATATCATATAGATTGTATCTATATGAACTTTGCTAGAGCCTTCGATTGAGTCAGATCTCTCTTGTTAATTTTAGTATTTTTAATTAATCTCTTTTTGTCTAACTGAAAGCAAGCTATACAATTTAAGTCTCCTGCCAAAACAAGAGTACCCTTAGAAATCTGTTCCACTATTTGCATAGTAGAATCTAAAAAACATGTTGGATGATCTGAAGATGCATATAAGTTCACTAGGGTAAATGTGATATAATTGATCTTACAAATTAAAATTAGATATCTCCCCATATCATCAGAAACATGGTGTATATATTCAAACTTGACGCCTGAGGATATTATTATGGCCACCTGTCACGTGCGTTGGCTATAGGCCCAGCCGAGACAGTGGGGGGAGTGTGGAAGTGACAGGGTTAATGACACCAGACCCCTGGTTACCTGTTGCTAGTCCCAGCAACCACTCAATTAACCCCTGCAATCCCTTCTACACTATCCCCTTTAGTACTACTGCCACCACCAAGACTTTTAAACCCGGGCGTCTTAGGTTACCCCACACACAGGAGAATTCTAGTATCACCGTTCTACTTTTACTGATAAAACATATATAGTTAACCCCTTTTGGTAACGTGTTTACCTGAGCTTTCCTCTGGAGAGTGAAGCTCATAGAGAACAGAGACACAAGCTGATTAAGTAAACATTTAATCTGACAAAAAGGATTCACAGTGCTGAGTACAAAATACAGAAATAAATGACATACAGATAACAAATTGCAAAACAGTACATAAAATAAAATAGGAGAAAACACAAGAAATTCCTTACATATATTTACCCCATATAGAATTCTTGTGGGAGTCTTAGATGGTATAGGTCTCCTAGAAGTTACTGACAAAAGAAAAATGAATAACTGACTTCCCTGGATAGCCCAACACCCTCATATATCTAAACTAGTTGTTTCTCAGTGGGCAGACCCCTGGGGGGATATCAGAGGGGGTTGGTCTGGCAGTCTATTGCCCACTCTATGAAATTCCTTGTGTCCAGCTCTGGTGATGGCTATCTAGATGTTTTATGGTCTAGGCCTGGTGCCAGATCAAAGACCACAATAAACGTCATCCCAAGGTTTACAAAAAAAAACATCTCTTAACATATATAAACACACATCAAACACAAACTCATGCTTTTGGCATGACACCACCCCACGTTTTTTTCCTACCCAAAAAGCTAGATGTATAAATATTTGTGTAACGGACCGTTTCAGCACACAAGGGGTTAAAACCGTTTAGGCGATCGTCCCCTTCCAGAGATGCAGGCACAGCTACTGCAGAACATCAATCAGCCGAACAGGAAACCATATGAATGCTGTAAACAGCCGAATAGGAAAAACCATCCGAATAGGTTTACACTCCTAGCAGTCGAACTGGAACAGCATACAATAAATCCCCCCAAGAACGAGACAAAGCTCCGTGTTGAGGGTCAAGCAGTGAACAGTCAGAGCTGTGGGTTTATTGTGCTTATGTACACATTCTTACACATTAGTACCACCCACAGGGTTTTGGAACACAACCAATAAACACATACAATACACTCAGACACTCCCACACAAAATCCTCCCCTCTGCTTGTGATTCAATTACCTTACACAATGGGTAATGTAATTTAGCACAAGCAGAGAAATAAAATTTTTCCACATTATTCATAACTTGAAAAGTATGCATCACATTCACATAAAATCAGCATACTCCAAATACAAACATACGTCAAAATCATACAAATTGGTCCAGTGGTTCAAAAGATAGATCGTAGTCCTTTGTGACCACAGGAAGCATGGCTTTTCTGCCCAAAACCAGTTCCACAGAGTCTTCTATCCTGGAGATAATTAGAAGTAATCCAATTATCTCCAAAGACAGAGGCAAAACTCCATTGAACACATGGCAGCAAAAAGACAGTAAAATACAATAAAATACACAAGGTTACATTTATGACATAAAATACAGACATGCAACATATGCCCAGATAGCTTAGGTCTGAGCGCACATTATTACTGAATGGCGCTCAGAGCACACACATACAGTTCAATTGCCATGGAGCCAAAGTCTTTCCCATAGTCTTTCATTATACGAATGGGCTCCATGGCATAGCTATCTGGGGTATCACTGCTCAAACAGGGCAAGCACCAAATGACCCGGCTTTCTTGTCTTTGCAGGGGAAAATCAAGCCTTTTAACATGGGGCCATAATCCAAAGGCAACAGGCGAGCAACCAGGCTTCTCCAATGCAATGTGGCGAGATTGCTCTTGTCACATCTCTCCCCTTTTCCAAACAGACTAACAGGGTATCTGACCTCCTGCCGGTCAGTGCCTTTGTTAGTCCAACAGCCCACCCACAAAACACAATCAACAGCACAGCCCACCCACAATAAATGGTTACTACACCGGGGTAGAGGAGAAGCTTGTCCATATCTAGGGGCCTCAGCACGGCTGTGCTGGGTACGGGTATGCTGACTTGGTGGGTTGCTGAGTGGGCAGAGACCAGCAGTACTCTGCCCTGGTGCCAGCGCTACTGGGAAGGTAGCCTGGTTGAAGCCTGGTTGTTGGAGGGGGAGACCGACTGTCTCCCCTTTAGACACACAGCCCTGCTGCTGGAGACCGACTGTCTCCCCTTTAGACACACAGCCCTGCTGCTGGAGACCGACCGTCTCCCCTTTAGACACACAGCCCTGCTGCTGGAGACCGACCGTCTCCCCTTTAGACACACAGCCCTGCTGCTGGAGACCGACCGTCTCCCCTTTAGACACACAGCCCTGCTGCTGGGGGGCAGAACCGACCATCCCTACCCCCTGTGCTGTACGTGCAGAGACCACGGTCCCATCTGCACAGTTGTGGGGCTTACTGTCTCCCCTTTGTACTTTAAGCTGCCTCTGGGGAGAGGGGGTAACAAGCTCCTCTCCCATACATACTTCCAGCCGCGGGGGAGGGAGACCGACTGTCTCTGCTCCCAATACAGAGTCCTGCTGCTGGGGAAAGGAGACTGGGCTCTCTATTCCCGGTAAGACACTCTGCCGCTGGGGAATGGAGACTGGGCTCCCAATTCCCTGTAATTCGTACTGCCGCTGGGGAATGGAGACTGGGCTCCCAATTCCCTGCAATATCTCCCGCTGGGGAATGGAGACCGGACTTCCAATTCCCAATAAATCACACTGCTGCTGCAATATCTCCCACTGGGGAATGGAGACCGGGCTCCCAATTCCCAATAAATCACACTGCCGCTTGGGAGGGAGGACGCTGCTCTTCTCTCCCTGCAAGGTACACTGCCGCTGGGGGACAGGACCAACTGTCTCTGCCCCCTGTAACTCAGCCTGCCGCTGGGGAATGGAGCTCAGGCTCCCAATTCCCTGCAATATCTCCCGCTGGGGAATGGAGCTCGGGCTCCCAATTCCCTGCAGGACCGGTGGAGAGACCTCGGTCCCATCTCTACCGGCCACCTGGGGTTCTTCCCAGTAAAACTCCACGATGTCTTCCCAGCTGAATGGGTCTGGTTCTGGCTCTGTCACCTTGCTGTCCTGCTGAATCTTCTCAATGGAGTGGAAGAGATCTCGGTAGTCCTGCTCCAGTTCCCACTCCAGGGTTGCTAGGTGAGCCAGGTCTTGCTCAATGTCGTGAGTGTCGTCCCAGTCATACCTGCTCTCCCTCCACTCCAAGAGATCACTGAACCGGGCTTGTGTAGGGCTCCCAAATTCAGGCTCTGAAAAAGCCTCCCATAACAAGCCAGGACCATCAAACTCCTCTCCCTCTGGCTTGTCATGCTCGGCTGTCCAGGGCAGGTACTGTGCCCCATACCACCAAAGCGCCTGGTATGCATCTTCCAGCCAAATCTCCTGCCATACCCGGTGTTCCAATTCCTTCACCCATTCATCTAGGGGCTGCTCTCCCAGGAAGGGCATCCGCAGGGCCACTTGCTTCTGCAACCGCTGCTCTTCACTGGGGAGACTCTCACCCCGCTGGTACTGTACATTATCCAGGGCCTGGTACCAGATGCCTTTCCTTAATGCATCCCGGCCATCCAGGTCCTCCTCCTCGTATGACACTGCTGGTTCCATGCTGTTGCTGTCAGGGTCGCTGTACTCAGACATGCGTTGCCCTCAAATTGTAAATCCACGGAATGGTGTCGCCTGTAGCTGTCCTGTAGTCTGTGGGAACGATCCCACCGCTGCCACCAATTGTAACGGACCGTTTTGCACAAAAGGGGAAAAAACCGCTTAGACGATAATCCCCCTTTTCAGAGACAGGCACAGCTACTGTATAATCACCAAAACTCACGAACCGCCAATAAGTGAATGCTCCAAACTCCCGAACGGCATACAAGGGAATAAGGTAGCACTTCAAATAAACGAACAGGAACCATACGAATAGCTGCTAGCAGGCGAACAGGAAAAGCTTCCAAGCGGCTTACACTCCTGGCAATCAGTCCTTAGCAGCATACAGTAAATCCCCCCAAAGACGAGACAAGGCTCCGTGTTGAGGGTCAAGCAGTGGTCTGTTTAATGAGGGCTACCTGCCCAGCTTTTATGCAGGTCTCCCACCTGGTGGACACTCCCCTAGGGGACCAAATGGGAGACTGTGACAAGGGACAGACAAGTATACAAAAAGGACACACAGTCACAGTATATTCCCACAATGCATCCTGGCTTCCTCCCCTCTGCCCTGGGAGATAATTGGGAAGTAATTCAACTATCTCCCAAGACAAAGGCAAAACTCCATTACACACGTGGGAACACAAAACCAGCATAACACTTTAAAATGCACAAAGTAACGTTTACTACATAAAACACCGACATGTAACATCCCCAGATAGCTCAGGTCTGAGTGCACATTATTAGGTGAATGGCACTCAGACTACACGAATACAGTTCAATCGCCATGGAGCCAAAGTCTTTACAGTCAGTTTCATACGAATGGGCTCCATGGGATTCCTATCTGGGGTATAAGACATTCACACAAAAATACCGAACACCGGGTCATTCGTGTGCTTTCACCGAACAAGAAGGGAGGTCGGCGGCTTCAGCGGTGTTCGCGCAAAACTGTGTCCGATTTTAGTTCCATGAAAATAGAGGCGAACACCGCTGTTCATTCGTATGGTTTAAAATGGCCGCGACCTCGTGTTCGGGATACGAACGGCGGCCACCCAGCGTTCATCAATTAAGCTGCGGTTAACCGCAGCTTCAGGGAGGTTAATTGCCGGCACACTCCAGCTCCCAGGTGGTCCAGTCATTCGTACGGTTGTTCGGTAGATTGAAACTACCGAACAACCGGCAGAAAAGCACGAATACAGCTTTTCTGCATGCAAAAATAAAGTCTTTTAAAAGGGGCCATAGTCCAAAGGCAGCAGGCGAGCAACCAGGCTTCTCCAATGCAATGTGGCGAGATTGGTCTCGTCACAGTGTCTGTGAGTTAAAATGGCCGCCATCCATTGTTCTCACCATGTGCTTCTGATACAGGAAATGGTGGCCACCCAGTAACTCCACAGTATGTCCCCAGATGGTTCTTAAAGGGCCAGCAGCCGCACAACACAAATCCATTATGCCCAAATCATGTCTTTAAAGGGCAATACATCCCAGGGGCCATAGTCACAGGGCAAGAGGCGGGCAAGCAGTCCTCTCCAGGCACAAGTGGCGAAGGGCACTTCGTCACACTTATTGTTCTTACGGTTCTCAATTTTAGTGACTCACAGTTAGTGACATTGGGTCTGTGATTTACTGACTGTCAGATTGCAGCTTAAACATCTGTATGGACTCTCATAAAACCACCTCTTCAGGCAGAGAATTCCATATCCTTATTGCTCTTACTGTAAAAAAAACTTTTCTTTTCCTTAGATGAAATCTCCTTTCTTTCAGCCTAAATGTGTGACCTTGTGTCCTATGTATAGCCCTGTTTATGAATAGATTTCCAGCTAAAGGTTTATACTGGCCCTGAATATATTTGTATAATGTTATATCCCCTCTGAGGCGCTGTTTTTCCAAACTAAACAGATTTAATTTTTTTAACCTTTCTTCGTAACTAAAATGCTCTATTCCTTTTATCAATTTTGTAGCTTGTCTCTGCACTTTTTCTAATGCCATGATATCCTTCTTTAGAACAGGTCCCCAAATTGCCCAGCATATTCAGGGTGTGGTCTTACCAGCGATTTATAAAGAGGCAAAATTATATTTTCATCCAGAGAATTTATGCCCTTATTTATACATGACAAAACCTTACTGGCCATAGCAACTGCAGATTGACATTGCATATTGCTGCCTAATTTGTTGTCTATACCAATTCCCAAATCCTTCTCGTGTGTGGTTATCCCTAGTTCACTAGCATTTAGGGTGTAAGTTGCTTGTGCATTCTTGACCCCGAAGTGCATAACTTTGCATTTCTCTACGTTAAATTTCATCTGCCATTTTAGTGCCCAGTCCCCCAATCTATCCAAATCCCTCTGCAGCAAAGCAATATCCTGCTCACATTTTATTACTTTACAAAGTTTTGTGTCATCTGCAAACACTGATACATGGCTTTCAATGCCTATTTCAAGATCATTTATAAATATGTTAAATAGAAGCAGTTCCAAAACAGAACCCTGAGGGACACCACTTACCAATTTTGTCCAGCCTGAAAATTTACCAGTTGTAACGGATCACCTGGCACCCCAACTGGGTACCTCCGTTAAAGGATGCTCCTAGCGTTTCCTGAGGACTCCAAGCACTCTGGCAGACACCACAATCACCGAACTGAAGGTAGGTGTGGGCCAGTTAGCTACTGCCTCTACCTTGGTTTGCTCTGGTCTCTGGCTCCCACACCCCACTCTGTGACCCAGGTACTGTACTTCAGCCATACCTAGATGGCACTTCTCTGGCTTCAATGTCAGGCCAGCGGCCTGAATCTTATCCAGTACCACCCCTACATGAACCAGGTGTTCCTCCCAGGACCCACTGTAGATCGCAATGTCGTCCAAGTATGCACAGGCAAATTCTTGGAAGCCATCCAGGAGTCTATCCACCATACGTTGGAAGGTAGCCGGTGCATTTTTCATCCCAAAAGGCATGACCTTAAATTGGTACAGACCAAATGGGGTGACAAATGCCGACTTGGGGATAGCATCCTCAGCCAGGGGGATCTGCCAGTAGCCCTTACACAGGTCTATGGTGGTCAGATAGTGCCCCCTGGCAATACGATCTAGCAATTCGTCTACCCGGGGCATCGGGTAGGCGTCAGTGGTGGTCCGCTCGTTGAGCCGCCTGTAGTCCACACAGAACTGGGTGGTCCCGTCTTTCTTGGGCACCAGGTACTCTTTCAGCATGTTCACATGAAAGGATCTCTGAACCCTTTCATCTGTACAGCTGGCTATCAAGTAAGTAGTATCGCAGATCTGCGCTACCACTCGGTACGGGCCCTGCCAAGATGCTTGCATCTTGTTGGCCTTCACAGGTTTGAGCACCAATACCTTTTGCCCAACCTGGAAGACCCGCTGTCGGGCACCCTGATCATACCATCTTTTCTGTCTCCCCTGGGCTGCCTGGAGATTCTCCCTTACCATCAGGGACAGTTTCTCCATGCGGTCCTGGAGTTCCAGAACATATGGCACTATGGGGGTCCCCTCCTGCTCCGTCTCCCCCTCCCAGTGGCCCCGGATGAGAGCTAGGGGTCCGCGGACCCGTCTCCCATACAGCAACTCAAAGGGGGAGAACCCAGTAGATTCCTGGGGCACCTCTCTGTAAGAAAACAACAGATGAGGCAGGAACCTCTCCCAGTCTCTGCAAGTATCTGTAAAGGTCCTCAGCATCTGTTTTAGGGTACCGTTAAAGCGCTCGCAGAGACCGTTAGTCTGTGGGTGGTAAGGTGAGCTAAGCAACGGTTTAATGCCACACACTTTCCACAGCTGCTGGGTGAATACAGCGGTGAATTGGGTTCCCTTGTCGGAGAGGATCTCCTTAGGGAACCCAACCCTAGTAAAAATACTAACCAGGGCATCAGCAACCGTCTCTGCCTCTATATTAGACAGCGCTACTGCCTCTGGATAGTGAGTGGCATAGTCCACCACAGTAAGAACGTATTTCTTACCTGATGGACTAGCCCTGGCCAGTGGACCCACAATGTCAACAGCTATGTGGGAAAAGGGCTCCCCTATAATAGGCATCGATGATAGCCTAGCCTTAGGGTGGTCCCCCCACTTTCCTATCCATTGACATGTGTCACACGTACTGCAATACATCCGCACAGCCTGGTTAAAGTTTGGCCAAAAGAAATTCTGTGAGATCCTATAGGCTGTGCGGCGGGACCCTAGATGTCCAGCTAACGGAACATCATGCCCTATCCGCAGAATCTCCTGCCGGTACTTTGCAGGTACCACTAACTGTCGATTCGGCGGAGGGGCAACACTCTTCTGGGAAGGTTTAGGGATCCTATATATCCTGTCCCCCACCCACTCATACCGCTCCCCATCTACTCCTTCCTCTCCAGCCTCTGCTCTATCTCGGTATTTCTGGAGTGTCGGGTCCGCTCGGGTTTCCCTCCCAAACTCCTCTGGGGAATCCTAGCTTAAGGGGACCTGATCTAAGGTACTAGTCGGGGAAGAGGGTCTTACCTGGGTCCCATCAGCAGACCGGCCAGTTCCAGCAGCACGGGTCTGGGCACGAGTAGTCACTTGGTTAACGTCAGCAGGACCCATCGGGGCATAGGCGGAAACCAAAGGGGCCAAATCATTCCCAATAAGAACATTAGTGGGCAAGTCTTTCATAACCCCCACATCCATGTGTCTAGCGCCCACTCCCCAATCCAAATGTACCCGGACAACAGGTAAGCGGAACACGGCGCCTCCAGCTACCCTCACTGCCACAGTGTCTCCAGTGTGTTGGTGTTCCGAGACTAGGTTCTTTTGGAGCAGTGTCATGGGGGCTCCTGTGTCTCTCAGCCCATTCACCACCCTGCCATTCAGTTTCACAGTCTGCCTGTGTTGCTGGCGGTTATCCTGATGAGCTGCTTGCACTAGGTCGACCTCTTGTAGAATGCCCCAGAACTCCTCCTGCTCGATACAGTGAGCAGCAGGCTGGGGTGGCCGCTGATTCCTGCTGGCTGGTCTCCTCCATGACTGGGCTTGATTGGCACTGTTCAGGGGGCACTCCGGTCGCTTGTGCCCCAACTGTTTGCACTCAAAGCACCGAATTGGTTGTGAATAATCCCTGGCATTGAACCGGGAGGGTTGCACATAGTTGTTAGCTGGCGGTACTGCTGGGGTGCGGTGCACTGGGGGTTGGTAGGCTGAAGGTGCTGGAGTCACTGCTGGTCAATGCTCCATTCTGGCAGGGACTTTGGTAGCTGTACTATCCAACTTGCGAGCGTCCGTATATTCGTCTGCTAGACGGGCAGCCTCGGGTAGGGTTGAGGGTTTCCTATCCCTGACCCACTCCCGGACCCCGGTAGGTAATCTATCAAAGCAGTGTTCCAGCAAGAACACCTGTAGCACCTCCTCCCCAGTTACCGCTTGGCATCCTGCCATCCAGTAGGCTGCGGTACGGTGAACCCTGCAGGCCCACTCTACATAAGAGTCACCAACCTGCTTGTTGGTTTCCCTAAATCGCCTTCTGTAAGCTTCTGGGGTCACCGCATACCTGGCTAGGAGCGCATCCTTCACAGCCCAGCAGCTGGTGATCTCCTCCTCTGGGATGGCCCGAAATGCTTCACTAGCCCGGCCGGATAATTTCCCAGAGAGGATGGTGACCCATTCATCTGCGGGGACCTGGTATAGGGCACACTGCCTTTCAAAGTTAGCCAGGAACCCATCAATCTCTCCCTCGGTTTCCACAAAATTTTTAAACGCAGCAAAGGGTACCTTTTTCTTTCCAAAATTATTATTGGGTACCTCTACTGCTGCAGCTCCTCTTTCCCGGAGCGCCTGGTGTGCCATCACTGCTGCCTGCACACGTTCCACAACGTCTGCTGAGGGGTTGGGGCCAAAGTGTGCCAGCCTTATTTGCACTGCCCGGTTAAATTGTATCTCCTCGGGTGTTAAATCCAAAATGCTGGGCACATTAGCTCTCTCCATTCCCTGTGCTGCATCCATCTCCAGTAGCAAAGCAATAATGTCTCTCTTTTTCAAATTGCTTGCGGCCCGTCCTCGGCATTCAAGTATGTCTTTAAGGGTAACACGCCTTAACTCCTCATACTGCATTTCTTGTAGCTGACCTTTTGTGCTGTGGGATTCATCCCGTCGCTCGCCACCAATTGTTAAGACACCCCTGGTGTCTTTAAACGAAACCGCCGTTTAGTTAGCCTTCCCCTTCTGCAATACCAATGACTCCGTTCGCATAAACTGCAGTACACGAACCAACCACAGGGGAAGCGGCAATCTCCGGACCGGGATCTGTGAAAGGCTCCAAACTCCGGAACGGAATTCCACGAGCTGCTGCTAGCCGCCGAACAACGATATCCACCAAGCGGCTTTCGGTTCCAATCAGCAGTCTCTAAGCGCAAATAAGAAATCCCACCAATAACGAGACAGAAGCTCCGCATTGAGGGTAAAACAGGATATGGCTACCTGCCTGTATTTATGCAGGTCTCCCACTTGGTGGACACTCCCCTAGGGGACCAAATGGGAGACTGTAATGACAGATAGACATGGGGACATTCCAGACATACAGTCACAGGCTTTTCCCACAATGCAATATGGTTTCCTCCCCTCTGCCCTGGAGATAATTGAGAAATAATTCAATTATCTCCAGGACAAAGACAAATCGCCATCTTAGATACAAAACCAGAAAATACATAAAAATACATAATTTGAAAATAACTGAACATTTCTTATTCACATCTCATATCCCCAGATAGCCTGGATCTGAGTGCATATTATTGGCGAATAGCGCTCAGATCCCACACACATAGTACAATCGCCATGGAGTCAAAGTTCTTACAGTCTTTCGGCATGCGAATGACTCCATGGGAAGGCTATCTGGGTTAATTCTTTTCATGTGCTGTAAAACTCCCGAACGTCCGGTGTTCGTACATTTTCCCGGAGGCAGCCAGACGTCCCGTTGTTTCAGCGGTGTTCGGCAGAAAAAGTGTCCGTTTTTAGTTCCATGAAAATAGAGCCGAACACCGCTGGGCTTTCATGTGTTTTAAAATGGCCGCTGCCTCGTGGTCGACATACGAACGATGACCACCCTGAATTCGGTTTAATTGAGAAGTGTCTGCGGTTAACCATAACGTTCTAATTGGGATCAATAGGTTAACCAGTGTAACGGATCACCTGGCACCCCGACTGGGTACCTCCGTTGAAGGATGCTCCTAGCGCTTCCTGGGGGCTCCAAGCACTCTGGCAGACACCACAATCACCGAAGCGGAGAAACAAATAAATTCTCCCAAGCATATGAATGCTGTAGACAGTTGAATAGGAACCATACGAATAGGTTTACTCTCCTAGCAGTCAAACTGGAACAGCATACAATAAATCCTTCCCCCAATAATGAGACGACACTTCACTTTGAGGGTTAAAACAGGAACTCCCTGTACTGTCACATACAGTCTCTTTTATTCCCAATCCACAAACATAGTACAGCCCACAGGGCGTTACAAAACAACCAATCAATCCGTACAATACACCCAGACACTCCCACACAAAATCCTCCCCTCTGCATGTGATATGATTACTGAACACAATGGGTAATCTCATTATCACCGGCAGAGGAATACAGTTTTTACACAATATTTATAACTTCTAAAATATACATGTCACAAACATAAAACATACATTTTCATAATCAATCCATTCAGGGGAACAACATATTAAAAAATGGCACGAATCAGACCAGGGGTTCAAAAGTTAAGGGAAAGTCCTTTGTGACTAAATGAAGCATGGCTTTCCGGCCCAAACCAGTTTCAGAGTCTTCTATCCTGGAGATAATTGAGAAGTAATTCAATTATCTCCCAGGACAGACACAAGACTCCATTATGCACATGGTGAGCACAAAGCATTAAAATATTATAAAATACACAAAGTCACATTTTATACATAAAACACAGACATGTCACATATCCCCAGATAGCTGGGATCTGAGCGCACAAAACTACCGAATAGCGCTCAGATCCTATTCACACAGTTCAATTGCCATGGAGCCGAAGTCTTTAACTACACGAATGGGCTCCATGGCATAGCTATCTGGGTTAACACATTCACATAAAGTCTGGTCCATAGTCCAAAGGCAAGAGGCGGGCAAGCAGCCCCCTCCAAGGGCACGTGGCGAGGCCGGTTTCGCCACAACCAGCAGCACACTTCTTCTCCTGGGTGGCCGTCCGTTCAGTAGTTTTGTTCGGGAAAAACAGTCATTCGTATGGCTGGCCTATAGGAAACAGGGGCAGACGAATCCACTATAATAAACAGATAGATGGTTCTGTCACAGTCACCCATGATGATAACTTCCCCCTTCATTGTCATTTTAGCTATTTCCTCAACTAGTAGATTATCTAACCCTTCAATTTGTCCTGGGGGCCTATAAATCACACTTACACGAGTTACTGTGTGATTACCAAATTCTAACGTAACCCAAACAGACTCTATTTTTGCCTCACTAACTTTTATTAGGTTAGATGTTATGCTATCGTTCACATACAGGGCCACCCCTCCCCCCTTTCTTGCCATAAGTTAAAGTCCCTAATACGCATCCGCCTGTCGTTATGAGTGTTATGCACAGGCAGAACTTCAGAGAATGACAGTGTGGAAGCAACCTGCCGTATATCATTGGCAAAAACACTAAAAACTTCCTTAACCTCTGAAACCTCATTGCAAGCCAAGTCATTTGTCCCTAGATGGACAAGTACATCCAATTCCCCTTCCTGCTTTGCTTGCTTAACAATATTACAGATACGTCTCCTGTCTCTGTGAGCAGTAGCTCCGGGAAGACACCTCACAAGACCACCATTGTCCATCTCCACACCTCTTGATGGAATCCCCCAAGAACAACTGCTTTCTATTAGTCCTCACCATAGTCTCCAAGCCTGTCTCCACAACACCACTAGCCTCAGTGCCTCTCTCCACAACACCACTAGCCTCAGTGCCTCTCTCCACAACACCACTAGCCTCAGTGCCTCTCTCCACACCACCCCTAGCCTCAGTGCCTCTCTCCACAACACCACTAGCCTCAGTGCCTCTCTCCACAACACCATTACACTCTGAAAGTGCAGAAAATGAATTATGTGGAGCAACAGACTGTGCAATATGCCTTTTATCCACAACTCTGTCTACTAGATCCTACAGTAATCCATCTGCCTATCCTAGCATGTCTCTGCGGCAGTGGCTTTGCAGCAGTTCCAGCCTGAGTTGGTTTACCAGATAATTTACAAATCTCAGACTTCAAAAATACAATCTCCTGCCGCAAGATAGAGAACTGTCTACAGATTAGACAACAACCAAACCTCCAAAAAGTGGAACGTGAAACAAATGCATAGCAACTATTACACTGAACTAAGTCTGCCATTCCAATTATGAGAATAATTTAAATCTAACAAATCTTAACTTTTTTCTTTATCCTCCTGAATACCTCAGATTACCTCCAGTTTATCTCCAGAATATCTCCAACTACACACTTAGAAACAGCACTCTCCAGAATATCTCCAACTACACACTTAGAAACAGCACTTAGAAGTAGCACCAAGCTATATTAGACAAGCTAATGGAACCAGGCCTTATATAACTCCTTAAAATCACCGCCCACTAGGAATGTTTAACACCTGGGTAGGCCTCTGCTTATTTGCAAACAATAGCTAATTAACCAGCAATCAACAGCAAGTAACTAGCTTAATCAAATCAAATGCCTTATAATTACCAACAGGAATTCAAACCTTGGGCAATCAGTAACCTTTTCCTACAGATGAATCTTACCTGTAACAGTAGAAAAGAAAGCTCTTAGCACAACTCTTAGACAGTTGAAGCTTCTGTAAAACTCTCCAGAATATCTCCAACTACACACTTAGAAACAGCACTTGGAAGTAGCACCAAGCTATATTAGACAAGCTAATGGAACCAGGCCTTATATAACTCCTAAAATCACCGCCCACTAGGAATGTTTAACACCTGGGTAGGCCTCTGCTTATTTGCAAACAATAGCTAATTAACCAGCAATCAATAGCAAGTAACTAGCTTAATCAAATCAAATGCCTTATAATTACCAACAGGAATTCAAACCTTGTGCAATCAGTAACCTTTTCCTACAGATGAATCTTACCTGTAACAGTAGAAAAGAAAGCTCTTAGCACAACTCTTAGACAGTTGAAGCTTCTGTAAAACTCTCCAGAATATCTCCAACCATGCACTTAGAAGCAGCACTTAGATGAAGCCACCAAGCTATATTTTCTAAGCCTCGTTCTCTATTGTTCTAACTATACAGCAGATGGAGCAAAAAGGAATGAAATATCATCAAATTAAATAGAAAAAAACACCCCCATGCCGTGACAAGTGTTAAGTGCCCATTGAAAATAAAAAATAGAAAAGAAAAAATAGAATGCCTGACGCTCGTTTCGGTGCTGTTAGAGAAGCACCTTTGTCAGGGACAAACGAACTATTCATGAGAATGTACTTATATATCTTAGTTACCCTGTAGCAGCATAATTGTCCCTCCAATGGTGTCCGTGTTCTCGCGGGGGGGGTGTGTATCCAAAGGGGATCGCTTTTCCAACCATTCACTCTGAGTATTTGCGCCAAAATCAAAGTGTTCGCAGCTCAGATCCTCACGTGGTACGCACTGAATGGCTTCAGGGCAAGTGTCAATCAAACCACGTTAGTCTACCCCACGTGGTGTACTGAGCACTTTATGACGTAAGGGCTTAGTCCGAAAGTAACAAGGAAAAAGTAACAATGTTTTGACAGATTGAAACTGTCATATTTCTAATGGCATAAATGTATTACCATCAACAGGATACTTTTATCAAAATTATATTCAATGTGTTCCTCTTATAAAGCAATATATAGCTAAGAGAAAAAAAAATAACTCTGAGTGTATAGTGTCTAAGCTACATATTAAATTTAAATCAAAGATATGCTAATGCTTTTTATGAAGCAGAGAGAGACTCAAAGGTTGGAGTGATCACCTTTGTTGAGTTAGAACTACCAATATAAAGTTTTTAAGATATAAATGGTTCATCTATAGATAGAGGAGGAGAAAAGGAGAGTCTGTGCATTCTCCATCCAGTTATTCTCTATGGCCAATATATCGAAGAGAGATATGATATTCTCCCCAATTTGGTAGATTAGAAAAAATTATTATTGGAGGAATAAAGTCAAGAGCATATAAAGGGATATTTACAATGAAATTAAACATGTAATATATAAATATAAGGTATATGGCGAATCCTTAAAAAGAAGAAGATAACTCGAAAATAAGTGAAAGAAAAAATGTGTGAAGAAAATAGCAAAATATTATCACAAGGGAAACTACTTATTTACATTATATACAGGTGTATCTGGTCAAGAGAATAATTACAAAATAATAATAAATATGTGAAGATTCATACAATGAACATTCATATATATATAAATAAATAAATAAAAGACTAATCAGGGATAAATGGTGTATATGAGAAGCCCTCATTGAGCCCCAGAGGTGAGAGAGTCTTTAATTTATATATCCAGACGCTCTCTCTTTGTAACAGTTTTTTATCTAAATCACCACCTCTGGGTCCAAGTGAGACTCTTTCTATATCGCAGAATCGCATACCTTCTGCGGAACCACCATGATTCAATTCAAGATGTTTAGAGATGGGGGTGTCTATTAATGTCCTCGGATTGACTGAGGTTACATGTTCACGAATCCTGCATTTGAATGCGCGGATAGTTTTGTCATATCGTTTTTTGCATGAACATGAATGCATGAATCCTGTGTAAATACGAGTCTAAAAGATTGGAGAGGGTAAATAAAGAGGTTGATGATCAGATTGATAAGATTGAAAAATTTAAAAATGAATCAAAGTTTGAACCACTAGAAAACAAGCTTAAAAACAATTTGGATAAATTCCAACAGAACATTAAAATACGTAAACACTCAAAATACGTTAGAGAAAGTGGTGATTTTAAAAGTGGGAATGTATACAGACATAATAAGAGAACTAGAAAACGTTTCTCAGATCCCATCTCAACCTCTGAGTATGAAATCAGTGGTTCGGAGTTGGATTAGAGTAAAACAGATACTACATACATTAATGAACGCAATACTAGAAGTATCCTAAAATGAGTAGTGTCTTTTTTAGGACACCCAAATACGGAGGTCAACGCTGTCCCCCCAAATACGGAGTCGATCCAGACCCCCCTACACTTACAGAAGGAGACGATATTAGAAACCAACCAGATCATTAACCTCTCAACACTTACCCTCTCCGAACCAGAAACACAGATACTTAAACGTGGATTGTCCTTCGTTCCGGTTCCTAGTTTTGATAAATTTACCTGGGCGAAGGACATCCACCTCTTTGCAAGGAAACTGGCATTACACAAATTTCATCACATAAAATAGGAAAAAAGAGCAAAAAATCTGGGCTTACAACCTTCAGATATAGGTTTACTAAACACATTAGTAGACCTACTATCTAGCAATGAAATACCCATGAACTCACAAGCTCCCTTTACTGAATTGAAAAAGAAAAGCACCTTCACTCCATACCTGACAGAATTTAATTATATTGATCTTTTTGTGGAATTGACGTGCAACGAGATAGAGAAATTGGACAAAAAAGATCTCGAATTGCACCCCTATAGCAACATTACTCCACAAGAGAAAATATCACTTAAACAACCACAGGAAATAGAAGAAGTAATTTGTAAACCCTCTGACAAGGATGGCAATACAGTTGTTCTCAATAGAACGGACAACATAGCTATGACATAAAGAATACTTCAAGACAATGACACTTACGGAATACTAAATGGAGATCCTACAAAAAGATACCTATCTGAATTAAAGGACATTTTGGATGAGGCCTTCTCACTGGCACTTATTTATAAGGATGAATACTCGTTTATGTACATAAAAAACCCAGAAACCGCAACGTTCTATTACTTACCCAAGGTACATAAGCAACAACCAACTATGAGTGGTAGACCAATTGTTTCTGGCAATTCCAACTTAACTCAAAATGTGAGTACATAAGCTAACCAGATCATAAGGAAAATAGTTATCAACTTACCATCTTACTTAAGAGACACTAAACATACCCTGAATATCCAAGATGGAGTACAGCTTCCAGATAATGCCATTTTATGCAGTTTGGATGTAGAAGGCTTATATAGCTCAAATCCGCATGAGATAGGCTTAACACATCTAAAAACCTACATGGACACTAGCTCCACTACTCCAAAAAGGCATAATCAATTTGTACTAGATCTAATGCGCTTTATCCTGGCAGATAACTACTTCATTTTTCAGGGTAAATACTACCACCAGGTGAGAGGGACGGCTATGGGGATGGCTTGTGCCCCCTCATATGCCAACAGGGGCGGACTGAGAACCCTCAGGGCCCCCGGGCAAAATAAATCAAGGGCCCCCTTACAGGCCCCACCCATACTCTGCAGCAAGCGCCACCCTTTTCCCGCCTCCATGCACTGCCTCCAGCCACACCCTACACAATCTTTAGACACAAGGAACAAAAGGGCAATAAGCCCTTCGAGGCCCCAGTAGAGACTACAATTGAGGGCTAATGGGCCATGAAGGGGGTCTTTCTAGCGGAGGCTATCTCAGTGTCCATTAGAGAGTGTGTTAGAAAGAATCCCCTCCAAGCCCCATTAGAGACTACAATGGAGTCTAAAAGGCTTGGAAGGGGGTCTTTCTAACAGAGGCCATCTCAGCGTCCATTAGATATCCCCTGCTGGAAACAGTCGCCTCCAGGCCCCAGTAGAAACTACAATTGAGGGCTAATGGGCCTTGGAGGGGATTTCTAGCAGAGGCTAGAGTCTAATGGGGCCTGGAGGGTGGTCTCTCCAACACTCTGGTTCCTATTCACAATATAGCAACACAACATAGCTCGCTGATACCTAAGCCAAGTTGGCTCCTCTTACCTTAATTACTGTTGCTGGCTGGCAGTCTGTGGGCTTGCTGGCTGCGGCTGGCAGGCTGTGGGCTTGCTGGCTACTGCTGGCAGGCTGTGGGCTTGCTGGCTGCGGCTGGCAGGCTGTGGCTTGCTGGCTGTAAGCCTGTGGCTTGCTGTAGGCCTGTGGGCTGGCTACTGGCCTGTGGGCTGGCTAACTGGCTGGCTACTGGCCAGCCTGTGGGTTGGCTGGCTGGCTACTGGGGCACTTGTAGATTATTTAAAGAAATAATCCATGCACAATAACCACTACTGCTCCAGAGTAAGTAGTCAAACCGTTTAAGAACAGTTTGACAACTTACCTGGGGTCTGCTGGGATATGAGGCTGTAGTAGGGAATAGGAGCAGTGGTGCAATGTGTGTGAAAGGTTCAGTGTGTGTGTGGGGGTGTAGTGTGTGAATGTGTAGGGTGTGTGGGCAGTGTATGTGTGTGGCAATGTTAGTATGGGGGGCTGTGTATGGGGGTCTGTGTGTATATGGGTGGGCAGTGTATGTGTGTGTGTGAGGCAATGTGTGTAAATGTGTATGGTGTGTATGGGGGCAGTGTGTGAATGTGTATGGTGTGTGTGTGGGGGCAGTGTGTTTATGGGGCTAGAGTTCACTCTCACCACTGCGACCACCAGGAATCCATGGGGGTTACAGTGTTGAGAGTGAACTCTAGCCCGTAGCTCCAGGGCTAGAGTTGACTCTCGCAAGAGCAGTAACGTTGCCATGGTAACCGCGGCAACGCTCTGTGCTCGCGCAAGAAGGACCCAGAGGAGCTGCAGGGTGAGCTCCCAGGTCCTCTCTTCCTCCCCTGCCCGCACGGTGCCTGCGGACAGGGGAGGGGGGGCATTCTTCCCTCTCTTTCTCCCCCCTCCCCCAACTCTCTATTCCCCCTCTTTCTCCCCGTGTCTCATTCTTCCCTCTCTGTCTCTTTCTCCCCCTCCCCATCTCTCTATTCCCCCTCTTTCTCCCCGTGTCTCATTCTTCCCTCTCTGTCTCCCCCTCCCCATCTCTCTATTCCCCTGTGTCTCATTCTTCCCTCTCTGTCTCTTTCTCCCCCTCCCCATCTCTCTATTCCCCCTCTTTCTCCCCCCTCCCCATCTCTCTGTTCCCCCCTCTTTCTCCTCCCTCCCCATATCTCTGTCCTCCTCTCTTTCTCCCCCCTCCCCATCTCTCTATTGCCCCATCTTTCTCCCCCATCTCTCTGTTTCCCCCTCTTTCTCCTCCCTCCCCATCTCTCTGTTCCCCTCTTTCTCCCCTCCCATCTCTCCCCCTATTTCTCCCCCCCCCATATCTCTGTTCCCCCCTCTTACTAAAGTCAGAGGGGGCCCAGCCGCATTTCATGCTGCAGCCGCCGGACCGAGTGGCAGCCTCGCCGGTCCGGCGGCATTCCTCTCACTAACGCTGAAGAAGGAGGAGGAGGAGCATGTGTCTATCATGCTCCTTTGCGGTTCCCACATCCTGTGCTGGGAATTGTGGGAACCGCAGGGAGCATGACAGACACATGCTCCTCCTCCTCCTTCAGCGTTAGTGAGAGGAATGCCGCCGGACCGGCGAGGCTGCCACCTGGTCCGGCGGCTTCAGCATCAAACGGCCGGCCCCCTCACAGTGTGCCACCGGACACAGTGTGCCACCGGCACCTTGTTCCGCAGTCCCCAAATGCCGCCCCCAACCTAGCCCTGCCGCCGGGCCCCCTGAAGGCGGCCCTGGCGGCAGGCCCCTCTCCCGGCCGGGCCCTCGGACCGTGTCCGAAGTGCCCGACCGGTCAGTCCGCCCCTGTATGCCAACCTCCACCTGGGGTGGTGGGAAAAGACAACTGTATTTGGGATCCAATTAACTAAATATACCAAATACATTAGTATTTGTAAACGATATATCGATGATGTCGTGATAGTATGGAATCATACTGTGACGAGACCAATCTCGCCACATTGCATTGGAGGAGCCTGGTTGCCCACCTGCTGCCTTTGGATTATGGACTGGCAGCTAAAGGGTTAATTTTACTGTGCAGAAGGATTTATTTCTCCCTTTCTGCACAGCCGTTCGGTAGATTCTATCTACCGAACAAACAGTTTCTTTTCAGCCTCCCCAGAGCCGTAGGAAGCCGGCCTGCGACCTTAATTGGCCACCCAGAAGCTGGTGTGCGCTCTCCATTTACCTCCCTGAAGCCGCGGTTAACCGCGGCTTAACGAGCGTGTGCCGGCAATTGACCACCCAGTAGCTGCGATTAACCGCAGCTTAATTGATTGTTACTGGGTGGTCGCTGTTACACTTAGCCGCCACACGATGGTGGTGTTCTGGAGCTTCCCGGGCAGCCAGCGCTTTTCTGCCCGGCTTTCCTGCATCAAACCCGGACACTTTTACGTGCAGGCACTGCTGAACCTCCATCCCCTGGTTCTAATTCATACAGATTTAACGAATGCATGTAAATTCGGTATTTTGTGTTGGGGGAATGTTTTAACCCAGATAGCCTGCCATGGAGCCTGTTCGTGGAATTAAAGACTTTGGCTCCATGGCAATTAAACTGTATTCGTGTGGTCTGAGTGCCATTCACCTAATAATGTGTGCTCAGACCTGAGCTATCTGGGGATATGTTACATGTATATATTTACTGTACCATTTGTCCCATTATGTATTTTAAAGTGATAGTCTGTCTTTGTGTCCCCACGTGTGTAATGGAGTTTTGCCTTTGTCCTGGGAGATAATTGAATTACTTCTCCAGGGCAGAGGGGAGGAAGCCAGGATGCATTGTGGGGATGTTTTACTTCTGTATGTCTGTAATTGGTACATGTCTGTCTTTTGTTACAGTCTTCCATCTGGTCCCCTAGGGGAGTGTCCACCAGGTGGGAGTCCTGCATAAATACTGGGCAGGTAGCCCTCATTAAACAGACCACTGCTTGACCCTCAACACGGAGCTCTGTCTCGTCTTTGGGTGGATTTACTGAATGCTGATAGAGACTGATTGCCAGGAGTGTAAGCCGCTTGGGTGCTTTTCCTGTTCGTCTGCTAGCAGCTATTCGTGAGGTTCCAGTTCGAGTGTTTGGAGCATTCCCTTGTATGCAGTTCGAGTGTTTGGAGCATTCCCATGTATGCAGTTCGGGTGTTTGGTGCATTCACTTGTATTTAATTCGTGAGTTTTGGTGATTCTACAGTAGCTGTGCCTGTCTCTGAAAGGGGATTATCGTCTAAGCGGCTTTTACCCCTTTTTTGCAAAATGGTCCGTTACACATACCAATGAACTTTTTAAGGAATTTGTCGAGACATTAAACCATAACGACATTAACCTTAAACTGACTTTCGAAATAGGTGGCAAAAGTATCACGTTCCTAGACATATCGATTATGATGACAGAACAATGTTATGTGACCACTACAAGAAACCTACGGCAACAAACAATCTTCTAAACTGGAAGAGTTACCATCCACTTCCCCTCAAATGAGGTTACCATCCACTTCCCCTCAAAAGAGGTAAAAAAGTAATTGCTCCACAATCGAAGAGTTTAAGATTAAAGCCAAGACTCTAAGAGAGCAATTTAAGAGTAAGGGATATCCAAACAGATGTTTAAAAAATGCATTCAAACGAGCACTCATAACCGATAGGAAAGATTTGTTGACAGAAGACTACCCCAAAGATACATCACAGATGATTAGATGTATTGGGAATTTCGATGCCGGTTGGCACCCAATGCTCAAAATTCTGGGGAGATTTTGGCCACTATTACTTCAAGATCCTCATATATAGAAAGCAATAGCACCTCAAGCTTCAGTAACAGCAAGGAGGGGATGAAACATCAAAGATATGCTAGTGCCAAGCCATCTGAAACCCACTTCAAAGAAATCCACATGGCTAAAATCCCCAGAATCTGGAACATACCAATGCGGCAGATATAAAGCCTGCAGGCTCATTCTTCACCCTTCCAAAAAAATTTCAGACTCTACAAATTCATACAACTTTAATGTCAAAACTTTTTTCAATTGCCAGTCTAAAGGCCTTGTCTACTTATTGACATGTTCATGCAAAAAAACTATATGTTGGCAAAACTATCCGCGCATTCAAATGCAGGATTCGTGAACATGTAACCTCAGTCAATCCGAGGACATTAATAGACACCCCCATCTCTAAACATCTTAAATTGAATTATGGTGGTTCCGCAGAAGGTATGCGATTCTGCGATATAGAAAGAGTCTCACTTGGACCCAGAGGTGGTGATTTAGATAAAAAACTGTTACAAAGAGAGAGCGTCTAGATATATAAATTAAAGACTCTCTCACCTCTGGGGCTCAATGAGGGCTTCTCATATACACCATTTATCCCTGATTAGTCTTTTATTTATTTATTTATATATATATATGAATGTTCATTGTATGAATCTTCACATATTTATTATTATTTTGTAATTATTCTCTTGACCAGATACACCTGTATACAGGGAGTGCAGAATTATTAGGCAAATGAGTATTTTGACCACATCATCCTCTTTATGCATGTTGTCTTACTCCAAGCTGTATAGGCTCGAAAGCCTACTACCAATTAAGCATATTAGGTGATGTGCATCTCTGTAATGAGAAGGGGTGTGGTCTAATGACATCAACACCCTATATCAGGTGTGCATAATTATTAGGCAACTTCCTTTCCTTTGGCAAAATGGGTCAAAAGAAGGACTTGACCGGCTCAGAAAAGTCAAAAATAGTGAGATATCTTGCAGAGGGATGCAGCACTCTTAAAATTGCAAAGCTTCTGAAGCGTGATCATCGAACAATCAAGCGTTTCATTCAAAATAGTCAACAGGGTCGCAAGAAGCGTGTGGAAAAACCAAGGCGCAAAATAACTGCCCATGAACTGAGAAAAGTCAAGCGTGCAGCTGCCACGATGCCACTTGCCACCAGTTTGGCCATATTTCAGAGCTGCAACATCACTGGAGTGCCCAAAAGCACAAGGTGTGCAATACTCAGAGACATGGCCAAGGTAAGAAAGGCTGAAAGACGACCACCACTGAACAAGACACACAAGCTGAAACGTCAAGACTGGGCCAAGAAATATCTCAAGACTGATTTTTCTAGGTTTTATGGACTGATGAAATGAGAGTGAGTCTTGATGGGCCAGATGGATGGGCCCGTGGCTGGATTGGTAAAGGGCAGAGAGCTCCAGTCCGACTCAGACGCCAGCAAGGTGGAGGTGGAGTACTGGTTTGGGCTGGTATCATCAAAGATGAGCTTGTGGGGCCTTTTCGGGTTGAGGATGGAGTCAAGCTCAACTCCCAGTCCTACTGCCAGTTCCTGGAAGACACCTTCTTCAAGCAGTGGTACAGGAAGAAGTCTGCATCCTTCAAGAAAAACATGATTTTCATGCAGGACAATGCTCCATCACACGCGTCCAAGTACTCCACAGCGTGGCTGGCAAGAAAGGGTATAAAAGAAGAAAATCTAATGACATGGCCTCCTTGTTCACCTGATCTGAACCCCATTGAGAACCTGTGGTCCATCATCAAATGTGAGATTTACAAGGAGGGAAAACAGTACACCTCTCTGAACAGTGTCTGGGAGGCTGTGGTTGCTGCTGCACGCAATGTTGATGGTGAACAGATCAAAACACTGACAGAATCCATGGATGGCAGGCTTTTGAGTGTCCTTGCAAAGAAAGGTGGCTATATTGGTCACTGATTTGTTTTTGTTTTGTTTTTGAATGTCAGAAATGTATATTTGTGAATGTTGAGATGTTATATTGGTTTCACTGGTAATAATAAATAATTGAAATGGGTATATATTTGTTTTTGTTAAGTTGCCTAATAATTATGCACAGTAATAGTCACCTGCACACACAGATATCCCCCTAACATAGCTATAACTAAAAACAAACTAAAACTACTTCCAAAAATATTCAGCTTTGATATTAATGAGTTTTTTGGGTTCATTGAGAACATGGTTGTTGTTCAATAATAAAATTAATCCTCAAAAATACAACTTGCCTAATAATTCTGCACTCCCTGTATAATGTAAATAAGTAGTTTCCCTTGTGATAATATTTTGCTATTTTCTTCACACATTTTTTCTTTCAGTTAGTTGAAAGTTATCTTCTTCTTTTTAAGGATTCGCTGTGGCAAACCTAGCCACTTGTAACAACATGGACTATATGTATAAAAAGGTTGCCTGTATTATTCTGGTGACTTTTTGTATTCCCTACCACGCGGCGGTCGGCCATTTTGGATCCTTTGTCTCCCCAGCGGTGTTTAGTCGTCGAGTGGGTGGAACTGAAAACGGCTACTCGGCGGCGCAAACACCGCTGGGCTTGCAGGGAGCTCCGGTCTTTCGCCATTAGGGTCCCCCATCAGTGTTCGGTATTTTGGGGCGAACTCTATGGCAAAATGTATTTCGTACGGCGTTCGGTTGTTTTAGCTGGGATCTGAGCGGTAGTCTCATGAACTGTGCGCTCAGACCCCAGCTATCTACCGAACGTCCATTCGTTTAAATCCGCCAAGTATTATTAAAGTTATAGATTTTAATGTGAATTGTCGGTTCTGCTGCACGGAGGGATAATCCACTTAACGGTATATTCCAGTGGGAGTATCCCTCTCGTGCAGCAGTGCCTGATGGGAGAAATGCTCTGTAATTTAAGTTTCCCATGTAGTCCACTCCTGGCATGTGACTCAGGAAACCCTTTGCATGGGGAATTGTATAAAAACTGGAGCAGTTGTCTCCCAGATCCGGTTACTGGAGGATTTGGGATATTGCCTTACTTTTCAGCGCTTGACTGTGGATTGCCTTCTATACCAGCGGAGTTTGTGGGATTTAATATTGCCGCTCCGCTACATTCGCCATATACCTTATATTTATATATTACATGTTTAATTTCATTGTAAATATCCCTTCATATGCTCTTGACTTTATTCTTCCAATAATAATTTTTTCTAATCTACCAAATTGGGGAGTATATCAAATCTCTCTTAGATATATTGGCCATAGAGAATAAATGGATGGAGAATGCACAGACTTCTACTTTTGGACTAAGCCCTTACGTCATAAAGTGCTCAGTACACCATGTGGGGTAGACTAACGTGGTTTGATTGACACTTGCCCTGAAGCCGTTCAGTGCGTACCACGTGAGGATCGGAGCCACAAACACTTTGATTTTGGCGCGAATACTCAGAGTGAATGGTTGGAAAAGCGATCCCCTTTGGATACACCACCCGCCCCACCACCGTGAGAGCACAGACACCATTGGAGGGACAATTATGCTTCTACAGGGTAACTAAGGTATATAAGTACATTCTCATGAATAGTTAGTTTGCCTCTGACGAAGGTGCTTCTTTAACAGCACCGAAACGCGCGTCAAGCGTTCTATTTTTTTCTTTTCTATTTTCTATGGGCACGTAACACTTGTCACTTGTATGCCGCACATGGGGGTGTTTTTTTTCTATTTAATTTGATGATATTTCATTCCTTTTTGCTCCATCTGCTGTCTAGTTAGAACAATAGAGAACGAGGCTTTGTAAATTACTTTTACTGCAAGATTTCCAAGCAGTTTATCTTTACATCTATATCCTCTATCTCCCTTTACATTCTGACAGACCTGTACTCCAATTTATTTAAGCATAGATATACTATTGAGCATTCTAAGCATCATAGTCTCTATGGATAGTATTTCCCTGACTAATTTCTAACTACATCTATTAAGAGATAAGCCTTTTCAATTGTTTTTTTTTTACCTTTATTGGTCTGGTTTTTTTTTCCCATGAGTCTTTTCCATTTAGGACACATATTGTTAGTCCATAATAGGTTGATACTGTATAGAACATCTTTATATATCTCTTTAACATGGTATTTTCTCTGTTATTTGAGTCTTTCTTTTTAGTCAAGGATACTTACAAGGAGTATTATACTATTATATCAATATATATATTTTTTGTTTAGTGTACTGGATACTACACAGATAGTGTTGCGGATACCTATAGAGCCAGACCCAATAAAGCTCCAGATAGACATCCCACGCTGAAAATCTTTCTATAATACCTGTACACTATTTAGGGTTTTTTGAGCAATTTTGAACCTTTTATTATTATTTTCACTCTCTAGTCCTTATCGAATGGAGATTAGTTTGATATCTTTATTATAAGAATTCATGTGTATATAGCTAATATTAAATTATCATTAGACGACTCTAATTTCCAGGTAGCACGAGTCACATTTGTCTTTGACATTGTGATAAGCATATTGTGTATTCTTTTGTTTTTTGAGGTAGAACATTAGTTCGACTTTCACTAAACACTTCCCTAACCTTCCCATACTGCATGAGTATTTTGGGGGTAGTAGGTGTAATAGTAGGTAAAGTAACGATGCCCACTCTTTTAGTAATAGGTGACATACAACCTTCCTGACAGTGTGTACCCCATTCCAGTATTTCTCCTTTGACACAGTCAATATGAGGGTTATGCTTGATGAGCCATGGGGCATGAAGGGATAGCGATTATCTGAAATGTAAGGAATTCTTTACACAATGCTCCAATAATGATACAAATAGGCAAGGTCTCGTGGGTAATCAGTGGTTGAGAGAAAGGTCTCCCGTCAATAGCCTCAAACTCCAGAGGTGAAGATTTCTCTTTGACATGTATAGAGTGTTTTTTTTTTAACAAAATACATGTCAAAAAAGTTACCTGCTGCACCTACCAGGTCTACCAGGGCTTTGCATGAAAAAAATTCTTGTTGCAAAGGGCGACAATGTCAAGGAGAAATCTACTTCGGTTATTACTAGAGGGCTGTAACAGAGTAGGGAAGGGGTTAACGCCACCAAAGTTGTTCCTTTTTCCTGAACGTGAAGTCAGCTACCGAACACTCCTAAGTGTCGAACAGGAAGCACACAAATTATCCCCCCAAGTACGAGACGAGGCTCTGTATTGAGGGTCAAGCAAGATCTGTTTAATGGGGGCTACATGTCAGCCTTTTTTTGCAGGTCTTCCAGGAAGGGATACTCCCATAGGGACCTTGTGGAAGACTGAGACAGTTTTGTACATTAGCCAATCATCTACATTTACAGTATAAAACAAAACAGTACAACTCCTCCTCTCTATCCTGGAGATAATTGTGTTAAGTGCTTGAAGTAATATGAAGAATATCCTCCATTTTACAATACTGGTAAAAACACATGTGACGAAATGCCTTTTGTCACTGGATTGTTAGGTGACAAGCATCCTTTGTCCCCGGCTGTTGGAGGAGCCTGATTGCCAGCCTCCTTCCTCATGACTGTGGCCCTGGGGTGTATTGCCATTTAAAAAGACTATTTGGGGCTTATTGGCTTCTAAAGACTGTTTCTTCCCATTTGAATCCATAGGAAGGTGTATTTCTTCCCCTCCCCCGTTTCCTGTCTATTGTTCTCCAGCAGGGTGTTGTCCCAGGCACACTGCCAAACCAGTTGGAACTGACTGCTTTTGTCCCTCCTTGGTTTCTCAACAGCCCTTGCTATGCTTTACCCCATGGCAAATTTACTCTGTTCATGGGATCTGAGCGCTGTTCACCTAGATTGGGCGCTCAGATCCGAGATATCTGGGGATAGTTTAAATGTGGGGGTTCTATGTAATCTAATAAGAATTATGTATTTTTATGTATGTAAGGGCACCTCCAGGCATAAAAGGGGTTAACAACCGTTTAGGAGATCCTCCCCTTCCAGAGACACAGACAGCTACTGTAGACACCAATACACCGAACCGGAGAAGCATACGAATGCTCTCAAACATACGAATGCTGTAGACAGCTGAATAGGAAAAAACATATGAATAGGTTTACACTCCTAGCAGTCAAACTGGAACAGCATACAATAAATCCCCCCAAGAACGAGACAAGGCTCCGTTTTGCGTGTCAAGCAGGAACAGACAGAGCTGTGGGTTTATAGTTCTTATGAACACATTCTTACACGTTAGTACCACCCACAGGGTTTTGGAAAACAACCAATAAACATGTACAATACACTCAGACACTCCCACACAAAATCCTCCCCTCTGCCTGTGATACAATTACCTTACACAATGGGTAATGTAATTATCACCGGCAGAGAAATACAATTTTTCCACATTATTCATAACTTTAAAAGTATGCATCACATTCACATAAAACATACATTTTCAGAATTAGCATACTCCAAATACAAACAAATGTCAAAATCATCCAAATTGGTCCAGTGGTTCAAAAGATAGATCGTAGTCCTTTGTGACCAAAGGAAGCATGGCTTTTCTGCCCAAAACCAGTTCCACAGAGTCTTCTATCCTGGAGATAATTGGGAAGTAATCCAATTATCTCCAAGGACAGAGGAAAAACTCCATTAAGCACATGGCAGTAAAAAGACAGTAAAATACAATAAAATACACAAGGTTACATTTCTTACCTAAAATACAGACATGCAACATATCCCCAGATAGCTTAGGTCTGAGCGCACATTTTTACTGAATGGTACTCAGAGCACACACATACAGTTCAATCGCCATGGAGCCAAAGTCTTTTATTACACGAATAGGCTCCATGGCATAGCTATCTGGGTTAAATGAGTTAATTCAGTAAATCCGAGAATCTACCGAACGCCAGGGCAGAAATACAGGAACAGACCTTTCTGCATAGGAAAATAAAGTATTTAAATGCCGGTCCATACTCAAAAGGCAGCAGGCAGGCAACCAGGCTCCTCCAATGCACAGCGGCGAGATTGGTCTCGTCACAATGTACTTTTACATATTTTTGCTGTTAGTGTAAAATGTAGATATTTTCTGTACCTGGAGATAATGGAGTTTACTGCAGTGCCTTAAGCCAATTATCTCCAGGATGGAGAGGAGGGATTTCATTGTGTATGTGAGAGTGTTATTATGTTAATTAGTGTTCCCATTGGTTTGTGTCCCTTTTGTCACAGTTTACCACCAGGTCCAGGGGGTGTGCCTCTGCCCTGAAAACTTGTATATAAGGAGTAATAAACGCTCATTGGAGTCAGATCATCTTGCACCTTCATGAAGTTTCGGCTCATGTTTGGGGGGATTGGAGAAACTACACTCTGGGGATTGCTATAATCACTATACTCCCCAGGGTATGATCACTAAGCTCTGCTAAGAGCTTGTTCCTGTTCCTGCTCTCTGGAATTCAGAGAGGTCAACCTACTGGAAGCTGGACCCTGGTCTTGGGTCCAGAGTGGGTGGAGACGGCGAGACCCCAACCAAGCTGCGGCGGTTCATGGGGTCTGCAGTGGTTATGGTGTCAGATGGGGAGCTTGGAGACCTCGGAAAGTACAAGGAGCATCCGTCAGCATAAGGTACCCGGTCGGGTTGCCAACTGTCGAACGGGTCTCTGCAGCTGCAAATTCAGTGTTGGAGACGGTACAGGTCAGCGGTGTTCGTTGAAATGTGTAGCCGATTTTAGTTCCATGAATTTGGCTAAACATACCGCTGACCTCGTGCGAATGAACAAAGATGGCCACCGTCACGTGTTGGTTTGCACGAACTGCGGCCCCCCAGTGGTCGTCAATTTACCTACAGCAGGCTCCCAGCCTGGGAGGTAAATTGCCTGCACACTTCCACTTCTGGGTGGTCCGCCTGTGTGGTACCTGGTTCAGTAAGCCCCATTTACTGAACCAAGTGGGAGAAAGCCATAGACAAAATATTTTAAAGGTCTGGGGACATAGTCTTAAAGGGGCATTGTCACACAAAGTCTCAATATATCCCCAGACGGTTCTTAAAGGGCCAGCATGGTCCAATACAAGTCCATAAACCACAATGCCGTTCTTAAAGGGTCAGCAGCAGAACAATATAAATCCATTAGCCAAAATAATGTTTGTAAAGGGCCATACAACCCAGGGCCGTAGTCATGAGGCAGGAGGCTGGCACTCAGGCTCCTCCAACAGCCAGGGGCAAAGGGCAACTTGTCACCTAAAAATCCAGTGACAAAAGGCATTTCGTCACAGTAATAAATTTGTTTAATCTTTTCGGTAGATCTTTGGCAGCAATTTCGTCAAGTATAATCTCCTTTTTTAAACGCGGCGATTAATCCGTTGTTGGTCCAGTCTACCTCAGAAGCCAAGGTGCGAAATTCGATGGCATAATCTGTGATAGACCGGTTCCCTTGTTTGATATGCATTAAGGCAGTGAAGGCATCATCCTCCATGCCTAATGGTTCAACTGTTACATAGTTACATGTTACATAATTACATAGCTGAAAAGAGACTTGCGTCCATCAAGTTCAGCCTTCCTCACATATGTTTTTGCTGTTGATCCAAAAGAAGGCAAAAAACACAGTCTGTAGCGCTACCAATTTTGCAACAACTAGGAAAAAATTCCTTCATGACCCCAAAATAGCAGTAAGATATCTCCTTGGATCAAGCAGCTATTACCCCACTAATTAGAAATTATATCCCTGTATGTTATGTTTTTGCAAGTATGTATCCAAATTCAGTTTAAACATCTGTATGGACTCTGATAAAATCACCTCTTCAGGCAGAGAATTCCATATCCTTATTGCTCTTACTGTAAAGAAAACATTTTCTTTGCCTTAGATGAAATCTCCTTTCTTCCAGCCTAAATGCGTGACCTTGTGTCCTATGTATAGCCCTGTTTATGAATAGATTTTCAGATAATGGTTTGTACTGGCTTCCAATATGTTGGAATGACCACAAGATGTTTAAAAACTAGACTAACGAACACTGTAGGAATATTAAAAATGGATACTTAAACCATTCCGTATCAAAACATTTTTTAATTCACAATAAAGATCCAAAAATGCTAAAATGTATAGAGATAAAAAGAGTGTACCCTACCCTGGAGAGGAGGTGACATAAAAAATATTTTAGGAAAAACAGAAATGGAATGGGTCTATAGGTTACAGACCCTTGCACCTCAAGGTCTAAATGCAGATTTTGATCTGCATATTTTTTTATAAATGAACACTATCTGCTTTTATTCTGCTATTTTATTTTATTTTATATATGCTTCCAAATATCATAATTATGTATGTCACCTTTTACCAGTATCCAATTATCTTACTATCCATGTCCATTTTTATTTATATAGTTCATATTATTTGCCTGCAATAATACTCTTTGATTAACCTATTTGTGGCACTAATATTATCTTACTACTTTGTAGTCCCATCTATAAGGTTCTTTTCTGTAGTTATTTGGTCCCCCTCCCCCCTCTCTTATTTTGAATCTGCTCTCAGTGGGAGTGGCTGACTATCGGTATTTTGAGCCAGCTTGCTCGCCACCTTCCCCATGCACACAGTGACTGGCATGACTACATCTCCCAAGGAGCATTGCTCCCACATGCCGGTCACGTAGTGCTGGGGGTTGCATTACGCGTCAGATCGACCCGCCCACCATCCGCTCGCGCATGCGTACCGCAATTCCCTAGCCCCGATCACGTGACTTTGTAATTACTATTCAATTTCGCTATTAAAGCTTCGTTTTGCACAGACAAACATATCTTACGGTTAATATAAGCCATATCTATGTAACTATATCGTTTTAAATCTGTTTTGAGTTTGTTTTAAAAAAATGTTCTAATACTCGTTTGTAATTGGTGTAACAGATTTTGGCGCCATTTTTAACCACTGTGTACTTTTATAAATACTGTTTTATGCCAGGTATATTGTTCTATTACCATTTTTGATAAAGCCTTATAGGTGAAACGCATTAATGGTTTTAAAATGTGTATTTTATAACAATAAAAGTTATTTTTGGTTACCTTTTTTATAGGACCAATCTTTTACTTATTTTATTGTATTTCACACACACTTTTACTATTATTATTTCTGGCATTTTTTATTTTTATCCTTATTGTATCCCGTTCCAAGAAATCCATAGGTAGGGATAATTCCACCAACGCTGTGGCAATAGAGCAGTATTTTCTGCTCTACTCTTGTGAGTATATTTTATTTTATTTATTTTATTGTTGTTACTGAGAGCACTATTTGCTGTTTCTTATACCTTGTGGAATACGACGGAACCCAAGCCGGACGGACGTTCCTACACTTCCAGTACATCCTTTAGTGGGGATTATACCACTAGGTGCCCTTCGCCCCAGAGCTGGCCCTAGCTCCATCAAATGTGAGTGTACAATCCTCCTTTTTACTTATTTTTACCCTTGGAGCTACAATATTTCACCATTGGCAGTTTTTTGTGTTTTCTTTTATCTTCACATATACGGATTATCTACAACCCGGACGGATCAACTCCTGAGGATTGTACACATACCCTATCCATATATCAGTGAGACAGTTTTTATTGATTTTATTCAACATTTGATCTTTATTGGATGGACTCAGTTTTATTCATTATTTTTATATAATTGCAATAGAGACTATTATACCCAGGTTTTATTACTTGCTGATTATACACTTCAACCAATTGGTTTCTATTTTATGGTACTGTTCTCTGTACAATAGCGCAGCCCTTAACTCCTCTTTTTTCTTCCAATGGTTTGTACTGGCCCCAAATATATTTGCATAATGTTATCATATCCCCTCGGAGGCACAGTTTTTTCAAACTAAAGAGATTTAAATTTTTTACCTTTCTTCGTAACTAAAATGCTCCATTCCTTTTATCAATTTTGTAGCTCGCCTCTGCAGTTTTTCTAGTGCCATTATATCCTTTTTTAGGACAGGTGCCCAAAATTGTGTATGTCAGTATGCCTTTGTGTATGTCAGTATGTCTGTGTGTGTGTGTCAGTATGTCTGTGTGTGTGCCAGTATGTGTGTGTCAGTATGTCTGTGTGTGTGTGTCAGTATGCCTGTCTGTGTGTGTGTCAGTGTGTGTGTCCTTGTTCGTGTCCTTTTTCCCATATGGTTTGGTAAATGGGGCTTACCGAACAAAATACCGAACAGGCGGACCACACACACAAGTGGAATGTGCAGCCAATTTACCTCCTAGACTGGTGGTTAACCGCAAGCTAATTGTCGAACAGCTGGGTGGTCACCGTTCTTGTTTAGTCGAACGCGGTCAGCTGTGTTTTGCCGGCGAGCTCATGGAACTGAAATCGGATACACGACGGCACGAACACCGCTGAACCTTACCTTCTTTGCAACTTTGGCACTTCGACGGAAACCCGCTACACACACTGCATCTAATGCACACAAACACTACATTTGTGATGTATTTCTATTCTAGCTATACATCCCTTGCTTCAAATAAGTGTTGTGCTAAGATTTTTATGATCAAAAAGTGCTCAGTACTGAAGTTACATAGCTAAAAAGACACATGCATCCATCAAGTTCAGACCCCTCTGCCCATCTTCTCTCTCCCAGGCAGGTATCGCCCCTGTGTCTGTCCTCCATCAAATAAGTAGGTATTGACCCCTCTGCTTGTCCTTCTTCACCCAGGCAAGTATCGACTCCTCTGCTTATCCACATTCACCCAGGCAGGTATTGACCGCTCTGCCAGTCTTTATTCACCCAGGCAGGCATCGACCCCTCAGCCCGTTCTCATTTTCCCAGGCAGGTATCAAGCCCTTAGCCTTTTCTCCATCTCCTAGGCAGGTATCGACCCATCAGCCTGTCCTCCATCTGCCAGGCAGGTATCAATCCCTCAGCCTGTCCTCCATCTCCCAGGTAGGCATCGACCCGTCCACCTGTTCTTCTTCTCCTAGGCAGGTATCGACCCCTCTGCCTGTCGTCTTTTTACCAGGCAGGTATCGACCCCTCAGACTGTCCTCTTTCTCACAGGCAGCTAATGACCCCT
Organism: Pelobates cultripes; assembly: GCA_933207985.1. NCBI lineage: Eukaryota > Metazoa > Chordata > Amphibia > Anura > Pelobatidae > Pelobates > Pelobates cultripes. The sequence goes on from OW240916.1 coordinate 328,808,806, forward strand.
GCTAGAGAACAGGCAGATATCGACCCTTTTGTCTTCCAGGCAGGTTTTGACCCCCTCAGCCTGTCCTGCTTTAACCAGGCAGGTATCATCCGACCTGCCCCATCCTCCTTCTCGCAGGCAGGAGTTTTCCCCTCTGCCCTTACTCTCCCAAGCAGATATCAACCACTCTGCCCGTCCTCCTTTTCCCAGGCATGTACCATGCTCCTTCTCCCAGGCAGGTATCAACCCCTCTGCCCCATCCTCCTTCTCCCAGGCAGGTATCAACCCCTCTGCCCCATCCTCCTTCTCCCAGGCAGGTATCAACCCCTCTGCCCATCCTCCTTTTCTCAGGCAGGTATTGACCCCTGTGCCCATCCTCCTTTTCCCAGGCAGGTATCAACCCCTCTGCCTGTTCTCCTTCTCCCAGGTAGGTATCGACCCCTCTGCCAATCCTCCATCTCCTAGACAGGTATCGACCCCTCCTCTTGTTCTCCTTCTCCCAGATAGGTATCCTTCCCTCTCCCAGGCAGGTATCGACTCCTGTCTCTCCTCCTTCACCCAGGTAGGTATGGACCCCCTCTGCTCATCCTTCTTCTCCCAGGCAGGCTTGTTCCCTTCATGCAGACGAATGATCTCATCGAACCAAATAGAACTGAACGCAGGCGATGATGGAAGTCCAGTGGTGTTCGGGAGTTTCTGTATCCGATTTCAGTTCCATGAGATTCATGCCCAAACACCGCTGCCTGCGTTCATGCGAACAAGATGGCCGCCACCTCGTGGTTGTCTATAGGAATTGCGGCCACCCAGACAAACAATTCGAACACTGCGGTGAGAAGCGTTCCAAGTTGTTAATAGGTGTTAACAAGCTACAGGGTGGTCTCTGGTTCATACGGTTGTTCAATAAATGAACCATATAGTAGAGAAGCGTTCCAAGTTGTTAATAGGTGTTAACAAGCTACAGGGTGGTCTCTGGTTCATACGGTTGTTCAATAAATGAACCATATAGTCCCAATTGCACAAACAGAGCCTGTTTGAAGTATTTTAGCAGGTTACATTGCAGGGGCCATAGTCACAGGGTAAACGGCTGGCAAACAGGTTCCTCCAAAAGCCAGTGGCGAGGTTACGTTCGCCACAGCATCTAATACAAACAAACACTACACCCACTATACACACTGCATCTAATGCACACAAAGACTACATTTGTGATATATTTCACTGCTATCTATACATCCCTTGCTTCAAATAAGTGTTGTGCTAAGATTTTTATGATCAAAAAGTGCTCAGTACTGAAGTTACATAGCTAAAAAGACACATGCATACATTAAGTTCAGACCCCTCACTCCATCTTCTCTTACTCTCAGGCAGGTATTGACCCCTTTGCCCATCCTCCTTCTCCCGGGCAAGTAACTCCCAGGCAGGTATCGACCCCTCTGCCCTCTGTCCTCCTTCTCCCAGGCAGGTATCGACCCCTCTGACGTCCGTCCTCCTTCTCCCAGGCAGGTATTGACCCCTGTGCCTGTTCCCCTTCTCCCAGACAGGTATTGACCCCTGTGCCTGTTCCCCTTCTCCCAGACAGGTATTGACCCCTCTGCCTGTTCCCCTTCTCCCAGACAGGTATTGACCCCTCTGCCTGTCCTCCTTCACCCAAGCAGGTATCAACCCCTTTGCCTGTCCTTCACCCAAGCAGGTATCGAACCTTCTGCTTGAGCTTCTGTCTCCAAGGCAGGTATTCATCCCTCTGCTTGTGCTGCATCCACCACTGTCTCAGGGTTAGCTCTTCCCTGAATCGTCCCCAGGACCAGAGAATAGTGCAGTTGGCAAGCAGGTCTGAAAACTCTGCTACTGGAATCCCTGAACAGACCGGGCATGATACGACGTTCACAATGAAAATAACACCCAGTACTTTATTTTGAACAAAGACTAGCCTTGGGTGACCTGTTCTTAAAAATGTGGTAAAAACCATTTACAATACAAATATACAGAACATTGGAGAACAAGCAGTGCTAATTAATATATAATACACACAATAAAAAAACAATAACATACATTCAGCTAGTTATTTTGATGACACATTGTACACTGTTACCTAGTTTTCTCATGTGTTGTTATCCCTAATTCGCTTCCATTAAGGGTATACGTTGCTTGTGCATTCTTTAACCCAGAGTGCATAACTTGGCATTTCTCTACATTAAATTCCATCTGCCATTTGAGTGCCCAGTTCCCCAGTCTATCTAAATCCCTCTGCAGGAACTCTGTGTGTGTGGGCAGGACTTTTAAAACTTACTGTATTATTTTGCAGCATTTTCATATATAACAATAATGTATAACTGCACAGCACTAGATAGGCCTAGAAGAGACAATACAAACCTTCCAAGATTTCACCACTAGAGGGTGTTATCGGATTACTTTTAAACAAAAAAAAAAATCTATTCCTTTTTTGTAAACAGTGAAAACTGAATATTAACCCCATAATCCCAAAGTCAGTCGGTAACTCTCTGCCTTGAGAGATCATCTTCCTGTTGGCAGCAGGGCTGGCGCCACCGATATTTCCTGGTTTTGGGCCGCAGCGCTGGGCGAGCGGCTCTTGAGCCGCCTCCCTCAGCGCCGGGCCGATCCTCCAGGCTCCCGAAAGTGGTGGTGCCCAGAGGAGCACTGTTACAGGGAGCCCAGGAGGTGGCCATTTGGCCAGCTCAGGGCACCCCCGAAGCAGGTGCCTGCTCTGCCGAGAAATGCCAGAGGAGATGGGGACTGGAGAAAGGCAGCTGTATTGTGGGCGGTGAGGGGTGCTGTTCTTGAAGCTTCTCACTCCTCCTTTGCGCGCCCTCTATGATGCCGGGAACCGGAATAAGACGTCATTCCGACCCCGGCATACTAAACAGCGTGCTGGAGGAGTGAGAAGCTGCTGTATGTGTGTTTTTGTGTCTGTCAGTCAGTGAGTGAGTATATGTCTGTGTGTGTGTGTGTGTGTGTGTCAGTGAGTGAGTGTATGTGTGTCAGTGAGTGTGTGTGTGTCTGTGAGTGTTTGTGTCTGTCAGTGACTGAGGATGTGTCTGACAGTGAGTGTGTATGTGTGTCTGTCAGTGAATGTGTCTGTCAGTGTGTGTGCTTGTCTGTGCTAGTCTTATAAATTAAATTCACCAAATGCATTGAATACATCATTTACCATGGCGATAAATTATGTATTCAATGTACAATGTATATATTAGGCAGTATGTGTGTATGGATGCAGCTATTAAGCAGTATGTGTGTATGGATGTTGGTATTAGGCAGTATGTGTGTATGGATGTAGGTATTGGGCAGTATGTGTGTATGTATGTAGGTATTAGACAGTATGTGTTTATGGATGTAGGTATTGGGCAGTATGTGTGTATGTATGTAGGTATTGGGCAGTATGTGTGTATGTATGTAGGTATTAGGTAGTATGTGTGTATGTATGTAGGTATTAAGCAGTGTGTGTGTATAGATGTAGGTATTAGGCAGTGTGTGTTTATAGATGTAGGTATTAAGCAGTATGTGTGTATGGATGTAGGTATTAGGCAGTATGTGTGTATGGATGTAGGTATTAAGCAGTATGTGTGTATGGATGTAGGTATTAAGCAGTATGTGTGTATGTATGTAGGTATTAGGCAGTGTGTGTATGGATGTAGGTATTAAGCAGTGTGTGTGTATGGATGTAGGTATTAAGCAGTGTGTGTGTATAGATGTAGGTATTAAGCAGTATGTGTGTATGTATGTAGGTATTAGGCAGTATGTCTGTTAGTATGTAGGTATTAAGCAGTGTGTGTGTATGGATGTAGGTATTAAGCAGTATGTGTGTATGGATGTAGGTATTAAGCAGTGTGTGTGTGTATAGATGTAGGTATTAAGCAGTATGTGTGTATGGATGTAGGTATTGGGTAGTATGGGTTAAGGGAGGTACACACTAAGCAGTATGTGTGTATTAGGTAGACCTAACTGAAAACCATATGGCAATATTTAGGCAAAATAGCTGATCTAGAAGAATTCTCTAATTTGGCTACAGTCACAGTTCAGCTGTTTTTGCTTAAACTTTGCAATCTGGTTTTCAGTTAGGTCTGTCTAATACACACATACTGCTTAATGTGTACCTCCCTTAACCCATACTGCCTAATACCTACATCCATACACACACACTGCCTAATACCTGCATACATACACACATACTGCTTAATACCTACATCCATACACACACACTGCCTAATACCTGCATACATACACATCCCTCTTCCTACCCCCTCCCTCGCTTCCCATCTCAACAGTAAATAATGGGTTAAAAACACTTTATTGATACAAATGCAGAAAGATAAGTCCTGCGCTCTGGGTGGCAGCAATGACTACAGTACACATCAGCCCCAATATATAAGAAAAACAAGTTACCTGCGCTCTCTCCTTAATCCCTATGTATTTTTAAACAAATGGAGGTTTTTAATTACCCCCAATGGCCATGAGAGGATAAGCCCACCTGCCAACATAAAGGCATACTCCCCCAGGTGGGTCCTAACTCTAACCCTTCAGCCTGCTTCCTTGAGCTTCTGGCAAAAATCTCTAATGAGACAGAAAGGGGTATTTTTTATATACACCCCTATATATTATTAACCCTTAATAGGGAGCACATGGGATGGGCGGCTGCATTGTAACAAGGCTGAGTGATACAAAAAGTGGATACAAATGCAGAAAGATAATCCTACATTTACATATCTTATCCCAGTGGCGATGTCCCTCGGCGCTAGCTTAAAGCTCCGCCCCCTGCTCCGTCCCACGTCTAATGCACATGCGCAGCAAATCAATGCTTTCCAAAGGGGAAAATCAAGAACGTGAGGACTTCCAGTGTCAGATAACGGACCAAAAGTCTGTTACGATTCCCAAAGCGCCCCCAGCTGCTGTCTGGTAGACATTCTGGTAGATGGCCACCGAGGGCAGACTTAGAGCTGCACTGTAAAAAGTTTCTCTGGAACGGTTTACATTGCAGCACTAGGTGCAAAAGAGACACAACACCCAGACCACTTCAATGAGATGAAATGGTCTGGGTGCTACAGTGTACCTTTAAATTTGAAATTTACTGTGACTTCTCGCTTTACTGAATATGTTGATGTCGACAAAATAAGGCAAATGAATGGGATACAATTCCCGTTGTGTTTGTGTAAAGCGGTGAATTCTTGTTTGGACGCACTGGAGGTTTTGGGGTGCATTCGATTACAGGGGACCGAATAGGCAGAGCTTTGGCAGCGTGTTGGGGCGTGTGGCTCAGCTGTAGAAGTGGAGGAATTATAATTTGTGTTCAAGTGAAGCTCGGCAGGAATCCATCTTGACTCGGGATGACTATAAATGGTTTTCTTGGCACCTTCACATCAGGAGTGGGTAAGAAGGCTCGGAGCCATCTGGAAACTAAGTCTGTGCTATTTGTGCTGTAGGAAGAGAAATTTCCGTATATCTCCTTCTGTCTCTCTCACTAAGGATTGTGTCCTGAAACTTTCTTAAAATGTCAGTGGGGCTCCCTTAACCCTTTCTGTCAGCCGGGCTCCCTCCCCATTACTAACCCTTTCTTAAGAAGTCAGCCAGACTCCCTCCCCATTGTTAACCCTTTCTGTCAGACGGGCTCCCTCCCTTAATATGTCAGCCAGGCTCCCTGCCCATTATTAATGTAACGGCACCCCCAGGCATAAAAGGGTTAAACCACCGTTTAGTCGATCTTCCCCTTCCAGAGATACAGGCACAGCTAACACCAAACTCCCGAACTGCATACAAGGGAATGCTCCAAACTCCCGAACTGCATACAAGGGAATGCTCCAAACTCCCGAACTGGAACCTCACGAATAGCTGCTAGCAGACGAATAGGAAAAGCACCCAAGCGGCTAAGACTCCTAGCAATCAGTCTCTATCAGCATTCAGTAAATTCCCCCAAAGACGAGACAAGGCTCCATGTTGTGGGTCAAGCAGTGGTCTGTTTAATGAGGGCTACATGCCCAGTATTTATGCAGGTCTCCCACCTGGTGGACACTCCCCTAGGGGACCAGATGGAAGACTGTGACAAGGACATTGCAGCAACCAATCACAGGGTACACACTTAGCCATTGCCCTTTTCTTACCCAGAACCCTCTGCTCTGCTCAGGGAGATAATTGTGAAGTAATTCAATTATCTCCCAGGACAGAGCCTAAACACCATTTTATATGAAAATAACAAAAGACATAAAAATACATAACTGTTATATTTTACAACATTTTACCGGCATTCAACATGTTCCCAGATAGCTAGGATCTGAGCGCACCAAAGTACCGAATAGTGCTCAGATCCTATGCACATAGTCCAATCGCCGTGGAGCCAAAGTGTTCACAAAGTCAGTTTTCATACGAATGAGCTCCACGGGATTCCTATCTGGGGTATGGTGTATTCGGGTACAACTACCGAATATAGGGCCGTTCGTGCACGACTACCGAACAAGATCCATTTTCAGTTCCATGAGTTGGGCGTCGAACATTGCTTGGCGACCACTCATCAAGAATGGCGACCACCCAGCATTCGTCAATTAAGCTGCGGTTAACCGCAACTTCTGGGAGGTTAATTGCCGACACACTCCAGCTCCCAGGGGGTCCAGTCATTTGTGCGTTAGTTCGGTAGATTAAATCTACCGACCGCCGGGCAGAAAGGCACGAATAAGCCTTTTCTGCAGGGGAAAAGAAGGCCTTTAACATGGGGCCATAATCCAAAGGCAACAGACGAGCAACCAGGCTTCTCCAATGCAATGTGGTGAGATTGGTCTCGTCACAATTAACCCTTTCTGTTAGTCATCGTTAACCCTTTCTTAATATATCAGCCACGCCCTGTACCCCATTGTTAACCCTTTCTTAATGTCAGCCACACCCTGTCCCCCATCGTTAACCCTTTCTTAATATGTCAGCTAGGCCCCCTCCCCCATCGTTAACCTTTTCTTAATACATCAGCCAGTCCCCCATCGTTAACCCTTTCTTAATATGTCAGCTAGGCCCCCTCCCCCATCGTTAACCTTTTCTTAATACATCAGCCAGACTCCCTCCCCATCATTAACCCTTTCTTAATATGTCAGTCAGGCTCCCTCCCCATCATTAACCCTTTCTTAATATTTCAGTCAGGCCCCCTCCCCCATCTTTAATATGTCAGCCATGCTCCCTCCACATCATTAACCCTTTCTTAATATATGAGCCAGGCCTCATCCCCATACTTAATATGCTATCCCGCCCCCTCCCCATTGTTTACCCTTTCTTAATATGTCAGCCACGCCCATCCCCATCGTTAACCCTTTCTTAATACGTCAGCCAGACCACTTCCCCATCACTAACACTTTCTTAATATATCAGTCAGGCCCCCCCCCCATCTTAAATCCTTTCTTGATACGTCAGCCAGGCCCCCTCCCTATTGTTAACCCTTTCTTAATATGTCAGCCAGCCAGGGGTGTACCTAGAGCATTTGGCACCCGGGGCGGATCCTGTGCTTGGCACCACCCCCCTCCCAAAAAAAAAAAAAACCTGTAAAAAATTTATTTTTGTATTAATTATATTATATATTGTATTTTTACAATTTGTAAACTTTGCAAAACCGCTGTCAGCCCCTCCTACAAAACCCTTGTCCTGCCCTGCCCCTCCTACAAAACCTCTGTCCTGCCCCTTCTACAAATCCTGTACTGCCCCATCTACAAACCCCCGCAACCCCCTTCCACAAATCCCCTGCTTATCCCCCCTTATAAAGACTCCTGTCCCAATACAAAACCCCCACCCCCTTCTACAAAATCCCTGCAGCCCACACACACATTTACAGGCAGACAGTCACACACTCAGTTACAGACACAGTCACACACTCAGTTACAGACACAGTCACACACTCAGTTACAGACACAGTCACACACTCAGTTACAGACAGACAGTCACACACTCAGTTACAGGCAGACAGTCACACACAGTCACAGGCAGACAGTCACACATACACATTTCCTCCGTGCGGCCAGTTTATCAGCTGTTTGCTTGAATGAGCTGTACTGGCCGCACGGCACCCTAACTACCATGGGACACTGTGCGGCCACAGCTCACACAGCCCCCTCCAGCCAGGGCCGGTACAAGGATTTTTGCCGCCCAAGGCAAAAGTAAAGTTTGCCGTCCCCCATGTGACATCACAATGCCCCAGCCATATGATTTGACATGTTAACTAACGCCAGTGCTGCAGTGCCGCCGTGTTTACATTAAAAGGCCTGCAGGGACAGGCTATAGACACCAGAACCACTACTTTAAGCTGAAGTGGTTCTGGGGACTATAGTGTTTCTTTAATGTGAGGTAAATTAGAGCTTAGTGCCACGAATAATATACTAGATTGCCTACTTAACCAGATGAGGATGATGATGGGCTCTAGCTGCAGTCTGGCTCCACTGGTCTGGTGCAGAACAGGCTCTCTGGAGGCGGTTTGTAACTGTGGTCACAAAAATCAATGTTCTGGGAGAACGGGAAGCAGCTCCATTTTTTGGGGGTCCTTTACACAGCTCAAGGTCTGGTCCCAGGGTCCACCTTCATGTTCCACCAATGAGTTTGTTCACAGGGGGTGGAGTGTGTAGGGGATGTCCTGATATGTGTAAGGAATGCATTGTGTGAAATTGTGTTTGTATGTGTAAGGACTGCAAGGTGTGTTTCTGTGTATGTATGGGATGTATTGAATGTGTGTAAGGGGTGCATTGAGTGTGTGTAATGAATGCATTGTGTGTTTCTGTGTGTGTAAGGGATGCATTGTGTGTAACGGTTGCATTGCTTGTGTATGTGTGTCTGTGTGTTTTTCTGTGTGCAAGGGGTGCATTGTGTGTATGTGATGAATGTCAATCTCTCCTCCCGCTCCAATTTCCTTCTCCTCCTCCCAATTTCTCTTTCTCACCCCCTCCTATTTTCTCTCACCCCCCCTCCTTTCTCTCTCACCCACCTTCTTTTTCTTTCTCTCTCTCACCCCCCTTATTTCTCTTTCTCACCCCCCTTATTTCTCTTTCTCACCCCACCCTTATTTCTCTCTCTCACCCCGAACGCGGGAAGAGTGAGCTTGTACTCAAGTCGACTAACAGGAAGTGCACATCAGTAGCCTTCTGTTATCCGCCGGGTACAGGAGACAGCTCTCTGTACCCGGCTGACCATGTTGCAGGAGGGGAGCCGGACAGGAGCACAGCCTCTTCTCAGGCTGGCGCCCGGCGCAGCGTGTCCGCCTCATGGAAAGACCGCCGGGAAAGGGCTGCAGTCGCCTGAGGCTCTTCACAGAGCCGGGCGGCTGCAGCATGGGGGGGGGCGGGGGCTGGCCATGGCACCCCCCACCCGGCTGGCACCCGGGGCGGACCGCCCCCCCCGCTCCCCCCTTAGTACGCCACTGCAGCCAGCACTGTTTTAATTGGCTACCTCCCTATCGTTAACTCTTTCTGTCAGCCAGGCCACTTCCCCATCATTATCCCACACCACCCTTAATGCTTCCAAGCACCTTGTGTTTTCTTCAGTAAATATTCCGCATTGTGTCACTGATTTACTTATTATCATTATTCTCGCCATTTATATAGCGCCAACAGATTCTGTAGCGCTTTACAATATTATGAGAGGGGGTATTTAACTATAAATAGGACAATTACAAGAAAACTTACAGGAACCATAGGTTGAAGAGGACCCTGCTCAAATGAGCTTACAGTCTATAGAAGGAGCTTACTGTCTATAGGAGGAGCTTATTGTCTATAGGAGGAGCTCACAGTCTATAGGAGGAGCTTATTGTCTATAGGAGGAGCTTACTGTCTATAGGAGGAGCTTATTGTCTATAGGAGGAGCTTACAGTCTATAGGAGGAGCTTACTGTCTATAGGAGGAGCTTACAGTCTATAGGAGGAGCTCACAGTCTATAGGAGGAGCTTACAGTCTATAGGAGGAGCTTATTGTCTATAGGAGGAGCTTACAGTCTATAGGAGGAGCTTATTGTCTATAGGAGGAGCTTATTGTCTATAGGAGGAGCTCACAGTCTATAGGAGGAGCTTATTGTCTATAGGAGGAGCTTATTGTCTATAGGAGGAGCTTACTGTCTATAGGAGGAGCTTATTGTCTATAGGAGGAGCTTACAGTCTATAGGAGGAGCTCACAGTCTATAGGAGGAGCTTACTGTCTATAGGAGGAGCTTATTGTCTATAGAAGGAGCTCACAGTCTATAGGAGGAGCTTATTGTCTATAGGAGGGGCTTACATTCTATAGGAGGAGCTTATTGTCTATAGGAGGAGCTTATTGTCTATAGAAGGAGCTCACAGTCTATAGGAGGAGCTTATTGTCTATAGGAGGAGCTTACAGTCTATAGGAGGAGCTTACTGTCTATAGGAGGAGCTTATTGTCTATAGAAGGAGCTCACAGTCTATAGGAGGAGCTTATTGTCTATAGGAGGGGCTTACATTCTATAGGAGGAGCTTATTGTCTATAGGAGGAGCTTACAGTCTATAGGAGGAGCTTACTGTCTATAGGAGGAGCTTACAGTCTATAGGAGGAGCTTACAGTCTATAGGAGGAGCTTACAGTCTATAGGAGGAGCTTATTGTCTATAGGAGGAGCTCACAGTCTATAGGAGGAGCTTACAGTCTATAGGAGGAGCTTATATGTCTATAGGAGGAGCCTCAGCTAGTCTATAGGAGGATAGGAGGAGCTTACTGTCTATAGGAGGAGCTTACAGTCTATAGAAGGAGCTCACAGTCTATAGGAGGAGCTTATTGTCTATAGGAGGAGCTTACAGTCTATAGGAGGAGCTTACTGTCTATAGGAGGAGCTTACAGTCTATAGAAGGAGCTTACAGTCTATAGAAGGAGCTTACAGTCTATAGAAGGAGCTTACCGTCTATAGGAGGAGCTTATTGTCTATAGCAGGTCTTGTATAAAGCACATTAGGACAGAACTGATATTCACTAAAGTGTGAATTGTTAAGAATTTCACATTTAAGCCAAAATAAACCCTGTGAAACCTCATTACATGCAGATACCATGTTGTTTCTCTTTACCTGGGCTGCATTAGATTCTCTGTATGTTCCTATTCAAATACATATTAAGGTGTGGCTGTCTAATGGGTTAAACAGAACAGATGGTGTTTGCTACTCTGTAATATGAGGTCTCTGGAATTTCCTGTATAAGAGATTTGAGGCGGTCTTTATATAGGGACAAGGACGGATGTTACACTCTCTCTTCCTGCTTCGATTCCCTCCCCTCTCCTCTCCTGACCCAGCTGCTGTGAATCGTTACCATTTTTAAGAAGCTAACTGGTCCCACTGCTGGGGAATGAATATAGTTTAAATCACACCAGTATGGAGTCTCATTGATGTGATATATTATGTGGCGCAGTGCAGAGATATTATATGCTGCAATCACATAATACAGATTACTGGCTGAGATTGTTGGGAGTTACACTTTCTAATGCCACCCAAACAGTCCTTGCCCTGACTTCCCTGTAATGACCCAAAACAAATGCATGTGGGTAAGTAGCTGTGCCCATTGTCATGACGGTTCCAGGCTCCAAATCCAACATTAGGAGGAGCTTACTGTCTATAGGAGGAGCTTATTGTCTATAGGAGGAGCTTATTGTCTATAGGAGGGGCTTACAGTCTATAGGAGGAGCTTATTGTCTATAGGAGGAGCTTACAGTCTATAGGAGGAGCTTACTGTCTATAGGAGGAGCTTACAGTCTATAGGAGGAGCTTACAGTCTATAGGAGGAGCTTACAGTCTATAGGAGGAGCTTATTGTCTATGGGAGGAGCTTATTGTCTATAGGAGGAGCTTACAGTCTATAGGAGGAGCTTATTGTCTATAGGAGGAGCTTACAGTCTATAGGAGGAGCTCACAGTCTATAGGAGGAGCTTATTGTCTATAGGAGGAGCTTGTAATGCCTTAGGAGGGAGCTTACACAGTGCAGGAGGAGCTTATTGTCTATAGGAGGAGCTTACAGTCTATAGGAGGAGCTTATTGTCTATAGGAGGAGCTTATTGTCTATAGGAGGGGCTTACAGTCTATAGGAGGAGCTCACAGTCTATAGGAGGAGCTTACTGTCTATAGGAGGAGCTTATTGTCTATAGGAGGAGCTTACAGTCTATAGGAGGAGCTTATTGTCTATAGGAGGAGCTTATTGTCTATAGGAGGAGCTCACAGTCTATAGGAGGAGCTTACTGTCTATAGGAGGAGCTTATTGTCTATAGGAGGAGCTTACTGTCTATAGGAGGAGCTTATTGTCTATAGGAGGAGCTTACAGTCTATAGGAGGAGCTCACAGTCTAAAGGAGGAGCTCACAGTCTATAGGAGGAGCTTACTGTCTATAGGAGGAGCTTATTGTCTATAGGAGGGGCTTACAGTCTATAGGAGGAGCTTATTGTCTATAGGAGGAGCTTACAGTCTATAGGAGGAGCTTACTGTCTATAGGAGGAGCTTACAGTCTATAGGAGGAGCTTACAGTCTATAGGAGGAGCTTACTGTCTATAGGAGGAGCTTATTGTCTATGGGAGGAGCTTATTGTCTATAGGAGGAGCTTACAGTCTATAGGAGGAGCTTATTGTCTATAGGAGGAGCTTACAGTCTATAGGAGGAGCTCACAGTCTATAGGAGGAGCTTATTGTCTATAGGAGGAGCTTATTGTCTATAGGAGGGGCTTACAGTCTATAGGAGGAGCTTACAGTCTATAGGAGGAGCTTACTGTCTATAGGAGGAGCTTATTGTCTATAGGAGGAGCTTACAGTCTATAGGAGGAGCTTATTGTCTATAGGAGGAGCTCACAGTCTATAGGAGGAGCTTACTGTCTATAGGAGGAGCTTATTGTTTATAGGAGGAGCTTACTGTCTATAGGAGGAGCTTATTGTCTATAGGAGGAGCTTACAGTCTATAGGAGGAGCTCACAGTCTAAAGGAGGAGCTCACAGTCTATAGGAGGAGCTTACTGTCTATAGGAGGAGCTTATTGTCTATAGGAGGGGCTTACAGTCTATAGGAGGAGCTTATTGTCTATAGGAGGAGCTTACAGTCTACAGGAGGAGCTTACAGTCTATAGGAGGAGCTTATTGTCTATAGGAGGGGCTTACAGTCTATAGGAGGAGCTTATTGTCTATAGGAGGAGCTTACTGTCTATAGGAGGAGCTCACAGTCTATAGGAGGAGCTCACAGTCTATAGGAGGAGCTTATTGTCTATAGGAGGAGCTTACAGTCTATAGGAG
>OW240916.1:328822093-328921304 GCA_933207985.1 Pelobates cultripes
GTCTATAGGAGGAGCTTACAGTCTATAGGAGGAGCTTATTGTCTATAGGAGGAGCTTACAGTCTATAGGAGGAGCTTATTGTCTATAGGAGGAGCTTATTGTCTATAGGAGGAGCTCACAGTCTATAGGAGGAGCTTACTGTCTATAGGAGGAGCTTATTGTTTATAGGAGGAGCTTACTGTCTATAGGAGGAGCTTATTGTCTATAGGAGGAGCTTACAGTCTATAGGAGGAGCTCACAGTCTAAAGGAGGAGCTCACAGTCTATAGGAGGAGCTTACTGTCTATAGGAGGAGCTTATTGTCTATAGGAGGGGCTTACAGTCTATAGGAGGAGCTTATTGTCTATAGGAGGAGCTTACAGTCTACAGGAGGAGCTTACAGTCTATAGGAGGAGCTTATTGTCTATAGGAGGGGCTTACAGTCTATAGGAGGAGCTTATTGTCTATAGGAGGAGCTTACTGTCTATAGGAGGAGCTCACAGTCTATAGGAGGAGCTCACAGTCTATAGGAGGAGCTTATTGTCTATAGGAGGAGCTTACAGTCTATAGGAGGAGCTTATTGTCTATAGGAGGAGCTTATTGTCTATAGGAGGAGCTCACAGTCTATAGGAGGAGCTTACTGTCTATAGGAGGAGCTTATTGTCTATAGGAGGAGCTTACTGTCTATAGGAGGAGCTTATTGTCTATAGGAGGAGCTTACAGTCTATAGGAGGAGCTCACAGTCTAAAGGAGGAGCTCACAGTCTATAGGAGGAGCTTACTGTCTATAGGAGGAGCTTATTGTCTATAGGAGGGGCTTACAGTCTATAGGAGGAGCTTATTGTCTATAGGAGGAGCTTACAGTCTATAGGAGGAGCTTACTGTCTATAGGAGGAGCTTACAGTCTATAGGAGGAGCTTACAGTCTATAGGAGGAGCTTACTGTCTATAGGAGGAGCTTATTGTCTATGGGAGGAGCTTATTGTCTATAGGAGGAGCTTACAGTCTATAGGAGGAGCTTATTGTCTATAGGAGGAGCTTACAGTCTATAGGAGGAGCTCACAGTCTATAGGAGGAGCTTATTGTCTATAGGAGGAGCTTACAGTCTATAGGAGGAGCCACAGTCTATAGGAGGAGCTTATTGTCTATAGGAGGGGCTTACAGTCTATAGGAGGAGCTTACTGTCTATAGGAGGAGCTCACAGTCTATAGGAGGAGCTCACAGTCTATAGGAGGAGCTTATTGTCTATAGGAGGAGCTTACAGTCTATAGGAGTGTAGAATATTGCATATTCTGTATGTTCCTATTCAAATACATATTAAGGTGTGGCTGTCTAATGGGTTAAACAGAACAGATGGTGTTTGCTACTCTGTAATATGAGGTCTCTGGAATTTCCTGTATAAGAGATTTGAGGCGGCCTTTATATAGGGAACTTCCTTATATGGCAGGGTCTAAACTAAACATTATGACGTAATTTGGGGTATATAGAGTCAAGGACAAAGGATTACGGGTCTCTTCCTGCTACGATCCGTTTGCTCTCCTCTCTGATGTCAAGACGACTCTCTGTAACATCGTTAAGAATTACCATCTGTTAAGTATATATAACTGTTTCCTGTTGAATGTAGAATAAATACTAATTTTTTATAAAGAACGTCAGATTGCGTATTACTAATTTTCAATAATATAGACATATATTATTGTGGCGAGCATTTGGCCCAAGACGTATATATATCAATAAACTGAAGACAAGAAGAAATATCTATATATATATACATACAAGACTTATTCAACTATAGAAAAACACAGCCAGTTATTACAAGGAGGAGCTTATTGTCTATAGGAGGAGCTTATTGTCTATAGGAGGAGCTCACAGTCTATAGGAGGAGCTTACTGTCTATAGGAGGAGCTTATTGTTTATAGGAGGAGCTTACTGTCTATAGGAGGAGCTTATTGTCTATAGGAGGAGCTTACAGTCTATAGGAGGAGCTCACAGTCTAAAGGAGGAGCTCACAGTCTATAGGAGGAGCTTACTGTCTATAGGAGGAGCTTATTGTCTATAGGAGGAGCTTATTGTCTATAGGAGGGGCTTACAGTCTATAGGAGGAGCTTATTGTCTATAGGAGGAGCTTACAGTCTATAGGAGGAGCTTACTGTCTATAGGAGGAGCTTACAGTCTATAGGAGGAGCTTACAGTCTATAGGAGGAGCTTACAGTCTATAGGAGGAGCTTATTGTCTATAGGAGGAGCTCACAGTCTATAGGAGGAGCTTACAGTCTATAGGAGGAGCTTATTGTCTATAGGAGGAGCTCACAGTCTATAGGAGGAGCTTATTGTCTATAGGAGGAGCTTACAGTCTATAGGAGGAGCTTATTGTCTATAGGAGGAGCTTATTGTCTATAGGAGGAGCTTACAGTCTATAGGAGGAGCTTACTGTCTATAGGAGGAGCTTATTGTTTATAGGAGGAGCTTACTGTCTATAGGAGGAGCTTATTGTCTATAGGAGGAGCTTACAGTCTATAGGAGGAGCTTACAGTCTATAGGAGGAGCTCACAGTCTATAGGAGGAGCTTACAGTCTATAGGAGGAGCTTACTGTCTATAGGAGGAGCTTACAGTCTATAGGAGGAGCTTACTGTCTATAGGAGGAGCTTATTGTTTATAGGAGGAGCTTACTGTCTATAGGAGGAGCTTATTGTCTATAGGAGGAGCTTACAGTCTATAGGAGGAGCTCACAGTCTAAAGGAGGAGCTCACAGTCTATAGGAGGAGCTTACTGTCTATAGGAGGAGCTTATTGTCTATAGGAGGAGCTTATTGTCTATAGGAGGGGCTTACAGTCTATAGGAGGAGCTTATTGTCTATAGGAGGAGCTTACAGTCTATAGGAGGAGCTTACTGTCTATAGGAGGAGCTTACAGTCTATAGGAGGAGCTTACAGTCTATAGGAGGAGCTTACAGTCTATAGGAGGAGCTTATTGTCTATAGGAGGAGCTCACAGTCTATAGGAGGAGCTTACAGTCTATAGGAGGAGCTTATTGTCTATAGGAGGAGCTCACAGTCTATAGGAGGAGCTTATTGTCTATAGGAGGAGCTTACAGTCTATAGGAGGAGCTTATTGTCTATAGGAGGAGCTTATTGTCTATAGGAGGAGCTTACAGTCTATAGGAGGAGCTTACTGTCTATAGGAGGAGCTTATTGTTTATAGGAGGAGCTTACTGTCTATAGGAGGAGCTTATTGTCTATAGGAGGAGCTTACAGTCTATAGGAGGAGCTTACAGTCTATAGGAGGAGCTCACAGTCTATAGGAGGAGCTTACAGTCTATAGGAGGAGCTTACTGTCTATAGGAGGAGCTTACAGTCTATAGGAGGAGCTTACTGTCTATAGGAGGAGCTTACTGTCTATAGGAGGAGCTCACAGTCTATAGGAGGAGCTCACAGTCTATAGGAGGAGCTTACAGTCTATAGGAGGAGCTCACAGTCTATAGGAGGAGCT
This sequence comes from Pelobates cultripes, assembly GCA_933207985.1. Classification (NCBI taxonomy): domain Eukaryota; kingdom Metazoa; phylum Chordata; class Amphibia; order Anura; family Pelobatidae; genus Pelobates; species Pelobates cultripes. The sequence goes on from OW240916.1 coordinate 328,825,557, forward strand.
TACAGTCTATAGGAGGAGCTTATTGTCTATAGGAGGAGCTTACAGTCTATAGGAGGAGCTTATTGTCTATAGGAGGAGCTTATTGTCTATAGGAGGAGCTCACAGTCTATAGGAGGAGCTTATTGTCTATAGGAGGAGCTTATTGTCTATAGGAGGAGCTTACTGTCTATAGGAGGAGCTTATTGTCTATAGGAGGAGCTTACAGTCTATAGGAGGAGCTCACAGTCTATAGGAGGAGCTTACTGTCTATAGGAGGAGCTTATTGTCTATAGAAGGAGCTCACAGTCTATAGGAGGAGCTTATTGTCTATAGGAGGGGCTTACATTCTATAGGAGGAGCTTATTGTCTATAGGAGGAGCTTATTGTCTATAGAAGGAGCTCACAGTCTATAGGAGGAGCTTATTGTCTATAGGAGGAGCTTACAGTCTATAGGAGGAGCTTACTGTCTATAGGAGGAGCTTATTGTCTATAGAAGGAGCTCACAGTCTATAGGAGGAGCTTATTGTCTATAGGAGGGGCTTACATTCTATAGGAGGAGCTTATTGTCTATAGGAGGAGCTTACAGTCTATAGGAGGAGCTTACTGTCTATAGGAGGAGCTTACAGTCTATAGGAGGAGCTTACAGTCTATAGGAGGAGCTTACAGTCTATAGGAGGAGCTTATTGTCTATAGGAGGAGCTCACAGTCTATAGGAGGAGCTTACAGTCTATAGGAGGAGCTTATTGTCTATAGGAGGAGCTCACAGTCTATAGGAGGAGCTACTGTTCATAGGAGGAGCCCACAGTCTATAGGAGGAGCTACTGTCTATAGGAGGAGCTTACAGTCTATAGGAGGAAGGTTCATAGGAGGAGCTTATTGTCTATGGTGGGAGGAGCTTACAGTCCATAGGAGGAGCTTACAGTCTATAGAGGAGCTCACAGTCTATAGGAGGAGCTTATTGTCTATAGGAGGAGCTTGTCTATAGTGAGGAGCTTATTGTCTATAGGAGGAGCTTACAGTCTATAGGAGGAGCTTATTGTCTATAGGAGGAGCTTACAGTCTATAGGAGGAGCTTATTGTCTATAGGAGGAGCTTACAGTCTATAGGAGGAGCTTACAGTCTATAGGAGGAGCTCACAGTCTATAGGAGGAGCTTATTGTCTATAGGAGGAGCTTATTGTCTATAGGAGGAGCTTACAGTCTATAGGAGGAGCTCACAGTCTATAGGAGGAGCTTACAGTCTATAGGAGGAGCTTACTGTCTATAGGAGGAGCTCACAGTCTATAGGAGGGGCTTACAGTCTATAGGAGGAGCTTATTGTCTATAGGAGGAGCTTACAGTCTATAGGAGGAGCTCACAGTCTATAGGAGGAGCTCACAGTCTATAGGAGGGGCTTACAGTCTATAGGAGGAGCTTACTGTCTATAGGAGGGGCTTACAGTCTATAGGAGGAGCTTATTGTCTATAGGAGGAGCTTACAGTCTATAGGAGGAGCTTACAGTCTATAGGAGGAGCTCACAGTCTATAGGAGGGGCTTACAGTCTATAGGAGGAGCTTACTGTCTATAGGAGGAGCTTACAGTCTATAGGAGGAGCTTACTGTCTATAGGAGGAGCTTATTGTCTATAGGAGGGGCTTACAGTCTATAGGAGGAGCTTATTGTCTATAGGAGGAGCTTACAGTCTATAGGAGGAGCTTACTGTCTATAGGAGGAGCTTACAGTCTATAGGAGGAGCTTACTGTCTATAGGAGGAGCTCACAGTCTATAGGAGGAGCTTATTGTCTATAGGAGGAGCTTACAGTCTATAGGAGGAGCTTACTGTCTATAGGAGGAGCTTACAGTCTATAGGAGGAGCTTACCGTCTATAGGAGGAGCTTATTGTCTATAGCAGGTCTTGTATAAAGCACATTAGGACAGAACTGATATTCACTAAAGTGTGAATTGTTAAGAATTTCACATTTAAGCCAAAATAAACCCTGTGAAACCTCATTACATGCAGATACCATGTTGTTTCTCTTTACCTGGGCTGCATTAGATTCTGGACAAACGATGAACCCTCCCACATATCCTGTGGCCCTCGGGCTTTGTTTACCAGAAACCTTGGGAGGACAATTTGTTTTAAGGGTGATGAGCCCAGTCATGTTTTGGTTTTAAACACTATAACCACAACATATGGAGCTTCCATTGGCTCCACAAGCCAAGCCTTGCAGTGCAGTGCCAGTTAGCCGGGTTTCGGTCTGAGCGCAGGGCTTCTGGCTCGCCTGGTGCTCCACAAACCCCAAGGAAGTCAAGAAACCCATTGACTATTTACCGTGTGAGAGGGTACCAGGACACTCCTCGTATCATAACTGCTACAACACACTGAACCCCTTAATTAGGACAAGAGAGGGTCCCCTTTTCACTGTGTAAAATACCAATTTTAGGAGAAATCTGCAGTTTTCTAAACTGACAAGGTTACATCTTCCAGCTTTCAATTACATTGGCTTCTCATAAAAAAACAAAAAAAAACATTTAAAAATGTGGAATGCCAGTTTGGTTATTTGGTGAATTCCTGGAAATTGGTTGTCTAATGTCTGATTATACTTTGAATTCCTGCGGAATATCTCTCCGGTCTATAGTATGCCGTGACCTTTCATGGAACCAATGGTCTTAATATGAAAAACTCTGTCTCTGCATAATGTTGCAGGATCGCAGAAAATGTAACTATTTCATTTCTGGAAGCAAAGAATGTCTCTTCCTGCATTCTGGAATTCCCTCCCCTCCCCCACATCCTGGCCCAGCTGCTGTGAAACTTTCCATTTTTGGAGAAGCTGCTGGTGCCCAGGGCTGGGGAATGTGTATAGTTTAGAATCACACCATGTATGGAGTCTCATTGCATGTGATAATTCATGTGTGCGCAGTGCAGAGAGATCTTATGCTGCAATCACATAATACAGATTACTGGCTGAGATTGTTGGGAGTTACACTTTCTAATGCCACCCAAACAGTCCTTGCCCTGACTTCCCTGTAATGACCCAAAACAAATGCATGTGGGTAAGTAGCTGTGCCCATTGTCATGACGGTTCCAGGCTCCAAATCCAACATTCGCCAGGACGGCCAACCGCAGACGGCATTTATAGAAAGTATCACAGACACTGACACGCTATTAGAAAGGACCACTCAGACACCCCACTACCCAAATAGAAATAAAATCACTGTTTAGTAGATATACCCCTACTGAAAACATCTATGTAATTAATTATACATATATCTAAAAACAGCTTGTAAAACCTGCAGGTCTCTGGTCTGAAACTTTTGCAAATCATCCATTTAATTATTGTGCCAGGAAACTAAGTGAAGGAAGGGGTGGGGGCTGCCCCGGGGCCACATACAGAATTAAAGTGTTCCAGTGGACTCACATTTTTTAGCAGCTATCAGAGATTTAATTATTGCTCTAATATAACGCTCTGCAGCACCTGGCGGAGCTCACTTAGGGCTAGCATTGATGGCAAAATGGGGCTTTTTAAAAAATCTGAAATGGTGCTGCAGATATTTGAATTGATGAAAAGTTAGGCTGGTGAGTAAATCTCTAATAATGGCGTCTGATAAACCTAAGCTGTAATAAATGTCAGACTGACACCCAGTTCACAAACAGTTGAACAAAAGAAAAGAAATGGTCTGGTCTATTCACCCGACAGATAATATTCAGAACCTGAGGGGGTGGCCGAGCTAGCCGGACCAAGGGACATGTGTCAGCGTGGGGGGTGTAGGAGTAGTGATAAGGTGGGGTTGGCATCTAGCATGGTGGGGGAATATAATTGGGGGTCATTTTTCTTACCTCCTCAGCCATTTTATATTCGGCTAGTAATTGTTCCGATCCCTTTTTATTTATGCCTTGTGTTGTTATAGCAGGCGGGTGGACTGGCGAGTCCAATGGAAATGAAGAAAATAGGGGTTGATCCCTCCCCTAGCCTCAGTTAAATTAAGGTATGGGTTGTTAAAGACGTGCCCACTGAGCCAAAGACCGGCTAGTGGTTAGCATGGTGTTAGTGCAAGGCCAGGTTTTGTGGCCAGTGTTGGTGAGAACGAAGGGGGAGGGCAAGAGCCCAGGAAAGTTCCAATGTTATGTCTAATTTTATGGCAAGACAGGAGGCTTCATATTTGCTTTACCTTCTTTACTGAAAACCTCCAGCAGCAAAGAAACAGTTAACAGAACTTTTCAAAACAACCAATCAGAACAAAATAACAGCAGTATAAACCCCTCACTCAGACGCTCCCACTTCCTTTTTCGTTGCTGCTGCCTCCAGGTGAGCATTGTCCAACTCAGACAGTGTGTCTGCTCAGGCCCTGGGGAGATAGCGCAGCTTAGCGGACAAGGGCACATGTAGGAGTGTGGGGATAGATGCATGGGATTGGATGGGAAAGAGTGTGTGGGTGGCATTATGTTCTGTGTAAGTTAGTGTGGGGGAGGTCTTACCTCAGTGCCAGTCGGGATTCGGGCCAGCAAACAGCTTCCCTCCCGCCCGCCCTATTGGTATATTTAGTCACAGCTAGCCAGGGGTATGTCCTTGCCAATTGAGTTTGAGGGGTTACGTTTAAGTATATGGAATGAGATGAACAAGTTTTTAAGGTCTCAACCTCCCCTGCTTCAAAAGGTTAACATTAGGTTGCCTGAGGTGTCGTGCCCATCGAGCGTGGATAAGGTCGGCTGATGGCGGGCATTGGAAATATATGATTTTTATGACGAGGGGGGAGGTGAGAGGAAGTGGTGATTAGGAACCACTGTATCTTTATTGGCAAGGACGGTTGGGTCACTGTATAACACTATGTGTGGAGTTATATATGTATATATGTTAATTTATGCTTATGTATGTGTTATGCAGTAATTTAGTTTGTGATAATAAATGCTGTGGCCTGTTCCATCCATACTAAGTGGTCTGTCGTTATTGGGGGGTTGAATGGGGTTAGTATTTTGCTTTAGGCCGCGATTCCCCACTAAGTACATTCATGGGTTTGTTTATTTCAATATTCTGCATTAGTATTGTTTATTCTTAAGTTATATGTTTATTATTGTTCTATATTACTGTGTGCTGGGTTGTTGTGGGTGCATGCTCCATAGGAACTGGGTCTGTTTGGGCTGCATGCATCCCTGGGGCTTACCCTGGTACCCCTCCTTGTCGGCTCTCATGCTGTGCGCTCCTGCAGCACCTTCAGGGTACTTCCGTTTCCCACGCTTCCCAGCTGTACCCCACGGCGCTCAGACGCACTCCCACAGCTCGCGAGCGGCCTCTGTACCACAGACCTCCGCGATACTGCAAGGTAGGTGTTAAGACACCCCCTGGTGTTTTTAAGAGAAGCCGCCGTTTAGTTCACCTTCCCCTTTCGCAAATTCAGTAATCCGTTTGCATCAATTGTAATACACGAACCATAACCAGGGGAAGCGGTAATCTCCCGACCGGGATCCGTGAAAGACTCCAAACTCCCGAACGGAAATCCATGAACTGCTGCTAGCCGCCGAACAACGATATCCACCAAACGGCTTTTGGTTCCAATCAGCAGTCTCTAAGCGCAAAGAAGAAATACTCCCAATAACGAGACAGAAGCTCCGCATTGAGGGTCAAACAGGATCTGGCTTTACTGTGGGCTACCTGCCCGTATTTATGCAGGTCTCCCACTTGGTGGACACTCCCCTAGGGGACCAAAGGGGAGACTGAAATTACAGATGGACATGGGGACAGTTCAGACATACAATCACAAGCTTTTCCCACAATGCAATATGGTTCCCTCCCCTCTGCCCTGGAGATAATTGAGAAGTAATTCAATTATCTCCAGGACAAAGACAAATCGCCATCTTAAATACAATACTAGAAAATACAGAAAAATACATAACTTTAAAATAACCGAACATTTCCCATTCGCATCACATATCCCCAGATCTGAGTGCATATTATTGGCGAATAGTGCTCAGATCCCACACACATAGTTCAATCGCCATGGAGTCAAAGTTCTTACAGTCTTTCGGTTTACGAATGACTCCATGGGAAGGCTATCTGGGTTAAGTCCTTTCGTGTGTTTCAAAACTCCCGAACGGCCGGTGTTCATACGCTTTCGTGGAGGCAGCCAGGCGTCCCGTTGTTTCAGCGGTGTTCGGCAGAAAAAGTGTCCGTTTTTAGTTCCATGAAAATAGAGCCAAACACCGCTGGGCTTTCGTGTGTTTTAAAATGGCCGCTGCCTCGTGGTCGACATACGAATGACGACCACCCTGAATTCGGTTTAATTGAGAAGTGTCTGCGGTTAACCACAACGTTCTAATTGGGATCAATAGGCTAACCAGCAGCACACTTCTCTCCTGGGTGGCCATCCGTTCGGTAGTTTTGTTCGGGAATAACAGTCATTCGTATGGCTGGGCTATAGGGAACAGCCATTTACACGAAAATGCAGGAAACAGACGAATCCACCACAATAGTCAGACGAATGGTTCTGTCACAGTAGGCTGCGCTAGATTTTTGCGGTCACGGTGGCCCTTTTATTGGAGCTGCGGTGGCCATTTTTCTGAGGCGCGTGGGAATGTTGTACTTCGGGTGGTCCAGCCCTCCCCACCCCACTGCCCTACTGCTGCTTGTTATTGTTGCCAGCCTCTCCTTCCCCTGTTCCATCCATCTAGGACATTTTTCTTCCATAGGTAAGTGCTAAAGGATATTACCCTCCACAGTGGAGCTAGGCCTCTGGCCTATTAATACACAGGGTGACCCCCCTTTCTAATTACATACACTGTACCCGATATACTGCCTTTGCTGGGCCTCACTACTGTGCCTGTGGCACTTTCTGGGTTGGGTGACCCCCTCCCTCCCACTGTACATTTGGACCCTGGGCCTAATACACTTACTCTGAGGGTGACCCCCCTCCTTTACATGGCCTATTTTATATGATATATATTATATGCTTGCACGCTGGGTGACCCCCAACCGGCCTTGCCTGGGTACCAAAATGACTGTACCTTACTATTGTTTCAGTGTCATCAGTCATGGCTGACGAATCTGGCTTCCATGCATAGAAACATAGAAACATAGAATGTGACGGCAGATAAGAACCATTCGGCCCATCTAGTCTGCCCAATTTTCTAAAAACTTTCATTAGTTTATAGCCTTATCTTATAGTTAGGATAGCCTTATGTCTATCCCATGCATGCTTAAACTCCTTTACTGTGTTAACCTCTACCACTTCAGCTGGAAGGCTATTCCATGCATCCACTACCCTCTCAGTAAAGTAATACTTCCTGATATTATTTTTAAACCTTTGTCCCTCTAATTTAAGACTATGTCCTCTTGTTGTGGTAGTTTTTCTTCTTTTAAATATAGTCTCCTCCTTTACTGTGTTGATTCCCTTTATATATTTAAATGTTTCTATCATATCCCCCCTGTCTCGTCTTTCCTCCAAGCTATACATGTTAAGATCCTTTTAACCTTTCCTGGTAAGTTTTATCCCGCAATCCATGAACCAGTTTAGTAGCCCTTCTCTGAACCCTCTCTAAGGTATCAATATCCTTCTGAAGATACGGTCACCCGAGGGCCTTCACGCCTGGTTATGAACCGCACTGGCGGATTTGCTACCAAAAGCCCTTGCTGCCTTCCACAGGGACGCTCCTCCTGCCCCTGCAGGGCCCACACCTGGCACCTCTAAGGTTAGGGACTCAGAGTGGCTCACTCCCCTCTACGGACATGGTATCTGTGGCAGAACCAGCCTCACCACTGGGCATTGGAGAAGACTGATTGCCAGCCTCCTGCCCTGTAACTATGGCCCCTGAAATGTATTGCCCTTTAAGAAACTTATTTGGGCTTATTGCATTTTGAAACACTTTTTCTGCCCCTTTGAATACATGGGAAGGTGTTCCTGCCTTGCTCTCTGGAGGAGTTTACGGGAGTTATGGTGTCTGCTGGGGTGCTGGAAACCTTCAGGAAGCGCTAGGAGCATCCTTCAATGGTGTTACTCAGTCGGGGTACCAGGTGATACGTTACAGTCTCCACACGCAAAAGACCTTGGACAGATCATGGCGCTGTCGCTGGCAAGGGAAAAAACTGCCCAAACTAGGCTTCGGTTCCGGTGGTCACCCAGATGAAGACGCGTGCTCTGGTGCACCTGGCTAAGACATCCTGAATGAGTACCGAGCAGGCAGCTCGGGTAACGCACCTCACTGTGAGGGATTCTCTGAACGACCCTCACGCTACGTTAGAGGTACTATTCCGAGCTCCCCTCTGACTGATTCGCTGAAGGCTCCCATGACTGCTGCTGACACCATAGGAGAGATCTTGAATCTCTCTCGTTGCCCACTCGTCAACTCACGTCTCCTCAAGCATACTCGCTCAGCAGAATGAGCTCACCCAAAACACATTGCAGAATTTCTCCGTTACTGGTAGGCATGTGCATGGGGAAAATATTCGGCTCAGTTCGGCATTCTGAAATTCGGGACTTCGGCAACTTCGGCACTTGAACAGTTCGGCACTTGAACAGTTCGGCACTGGAACACTTCGACACTTCAGCACTTCGGCAACTTCGGAACTTCAGCAACTTCGGCACTTCGGAATTTAGACACTTCGGAACTTCGGCAACTTCGGCACTTCGGAACTTCGGAACTCTGGCATTTCGGGACTTTTCTTGCAGCCGCTTGGTAGATAACTCCCTAATTCCCACGGTATTAAGGAGTAATCTACCAAAAGGTTGAAAGACCTAAATTGGTCTTTCAGCCAAATTTACTAATACTAAGTAAAAATTACTTAGTATTAGTAAATTTTGCCCCTACTCGCTATACTGCGAGTAGGGGCATGTCTATTAAACAGTGAGCAGCCTGTGGTGGCTCACTATTTATAAAAAAAAAAAGGGTCCCCCTCCCTGAGCGGCTGGTGGGGGCACTAAAGTAAGAAAAGGGGGAGGACCTATTGTCCTTCCTACCGGCCCCCACCCCGAGCGGTGGATGGGGGCCCTAAATACAAATTGAGGGGGGCCTATTGTCCTCCCCCCTGACCCCCACCCCTAAGAAGTGGGTGGGGGCCATAAACCTAATGTCCTCCCTCAGGGGTGGGGGCCCTAAATAAAAAATTTTGGGGGACCTATTGTCCTCCCCCTGACCTTCACCCCTGAGCGGTGGGGGGGGCCCTAAACAAGAATAAGGGGGAGGACCTTATGTCCTCCCCCCTGGCCCCCACCCCTGAGTGGTGGGTGGGGGCCCTAAATACAAATTGGGAGGACCTAATGTCCTCCCCCGTGGCCCCTACCCCTGAGCGGTGGGTGGGGGCCCTAAACAAGAATAAGGGGGGACACCTAATGTCATCCCCCCCAGCCCCCACCCCTGAGCAGTGGGTGGGGGCCCTAAATACAAATTTAACCCCCCTCCCCCAGATGACTAGGGGTGCCCAAACCCCAAGTCACCCCCTCCCCCAAAAAATAAACCCCTACCTACCCCCCTCACCCTAAAAATAATGAGGGGGACCTTTAACTAACTACCTGTAAAAATAAACTTACCATTTGATGTTTTCTTTCTTCTAAAATCTTCTTTTTTCAGCCCCAAAAAAGGACAAATAAAAATCCATAATAACCGACGCAATTAAAAAACAAAATAAAAAAAAACGAACGCAAAATAAAATAATCCATCTTCACCCGGCGAGTGCTCCGCGCAGACTGAGCTCTGCATGGCGGGGGAAGGCTTATAAAGCCTTGCCCCCGCCATGCAATTAGGCTCAGAGCACTCTGATTGGTGGGATTAAGCCATCCAATTAGAGTGCTCTGACAGGTAAATGAAGAGACTGACAGATAAGTCTCTACATTTACCTGTCACGGCACTCTGGTTGGTTTGAAATCCACCAATCAGAGTGCTCTGTGTCATTTTACACAGCGAGGGAAAGTTCTTTGGAATTTTCCCACGCTGTGCAATTTGACTCATAACTCTCTGATTGGTGGATTAAGTAACAAATCAGAGAGTTATGAGTCAAATTACACAGCGTGGGAAAATTCCAAAGAATTCCTTTATAAGCCTTCCCCCGCCCTGCAGAGCTCAGTCTGCGCGGAGCCCTCGCCGGGTGAAGATGGATTATTTTGATTTTTTATTATGGATTTTTACCTGGGGGGGGTTTAAATTTGTATTTAGGGCCCCCACCCACCGCTACAGGGGTGGGGGCCAGGGAGAGAACATTAGGTCCCCCCCCTTATTCTTGTTTAGGGCCGCCACACACCCGGCTCAGGGGTGGGGGCCAGGGGGGAGGACATTAGGTGACATTAGAGGCCGGGGGGGCAATAGGTCCCCCCTTTAGTTTAAAAGCCCCCACTCGCACATCGCGGGTGGGGGCTCAAGAGGGGGTCCTTTTTTTTTCTTTTTTTTTTAAACAGTGAGCAGCCACAGGCTGCTCACTATTTAATAGACATGCCCCTACTCGGGTATAGCGAGTAGGGGCATAATTTACTAATACTAAGTAATCTTTACTTAGAATTAGTAAATTTGGCTGAAAGACCAATTCAGGTCTTTCAGCCTTTTAGTAGATAGCTCCCTAATACCGTGGGAGTAAGGGAGTTATCTACTTATTCATTCATGTCATTACATGACTGGCTAAGTAACTTACATTTTATATGAATGTATGTTACTTGATTGTTGTAAGTGTTGCAAATGCTTACAGCTGAATCCTGGTTATGTTTGTATACTTTTTATTTGAAATTGTATACAGTGTAACAGTCTTCTTCTTTCACTGGGTAAATATATGTGTACTTAGGCAATACTGTGCTTTGGAACTTCGGCACTTTGACACCTCGGAACTTCTGAACTTCGTCACTTTAGCAATTCGGCACTTCGGCACTGCTACACCTCGGAAATTCGGTAATTTCGGGACTTCAGCAATTGGGCACTTCGGCAATTCAGCTATTCGGACATTCAGAAGAACCCAAATGTCCAAATTACCCGAAATTCGGCCGAATTGTAATTCGGACCGAAACGAATTGCACATGTCTAGTTACCGGCTTCGCCTCCCTTTGGACAAGGAGGTCTGGGCAAAGTTTGCATGTTTGATGTAGAATCTGCTTTTCACCGGACGATGTGTCTGTATCTATTTCACGCAGAATTAAATAAAATTCGTCTTTTGTGTCATAACCCTACTTTCCGGATAGACCACGTCTCTGTGTGGCACGATGCCTACAGACTTATATCTCCGTGACCTCGTCCCTTAGCCCTTCTGCCAATGGGCAACTATTGATTTCCTATGTACGACCGTTTAGGGCTGTTTCTGCACCTACGTTCGCTCGTTGGATTCGATGGCTTATTTCATCGGCTGGCGTAGCAAGTTCCTTTTGAGGCACGTTCGGGGCGCTGCAGCTTCAGCAGCTCTAGAAGACGGTGGATCCATTACAGATATTCTCTGCGCCGCTGATTGGTTTAGGGAGTCGGCTTTGTGTACTTATTTCTTTTGTCCATGGTCTCATGTTTCTTCTGTCTTTATGTCTGGGTGCTTAAATTGCAAATATAAGGGGGGGCTTGAGGACGTGAGGATGCAGCACGCCAGAAAAGGTGGGGCTGCGTCTGGGTGCTTAAATTGCAAATATGGGGGGGGGGTCCTGTGGTTATGCACTGTTTGCAGAGCAGGAAAGTAGGACCGAAGAACGAAGGAGAAAGAAGCTGTATTAGATCATAGTTGCTGATAGTTTGAAGAGGGTGAGTGAGAGAGACTTGCCAGTTGCAGTTTGGGGGGGACGCAGCATTACAGTATATTCTTGTGTAGATGACTGCCAGTGGCTGGGAGAGAGCGGGGGGAAATTTCCGGGTACGACATTGCGGAGGTAGAGGAGAATGTGGATTCTCCACCACGTTGTTTGGTTGAATCGAGGAGAGTACCCCGCCAGCAAAGTGGAGAGAACAGTCTCGGCCTGAACATCTAAACGATAAGTACCAAGCATATATCTCTCATCTAGTTTTGTATTTTTGGATTTTTATTTATTTATTTTTGTGTGTTTTTTTTATGTGAGATAATAATTTACTATACCTTTTCTCTCACAGGGCCGGTGCAAGAATTTCTGCCGCCATAGGCAAAGATCCATTTTGCCACCCCATCATGAAAGCAAATACAATCTCACAGAGGTTTATTCACTAAACTTTGGAAACCAAATTGCAAAGTTTAAGCAAAAAACTGCTAAACTGGGGGCGGAGCCAGCACCCAAGCGAGTTGGACGCATCCTGCAGCAGCTCTTCAAGAAAATCCAAATATAACGCTAGATACAGGTAAAAAGTGGCACATTTATCAAGCCACCCAAAGCCTCCCAAGTGCATTACATCATGGGCAAGAAGGCGAAGAAATATAAAGCTGATCCTGGCTCGGGTTCCTGAGACATCAGGGCTTTTATGTGCACAGCCATGCGGCCAGATCCGTTTAAGATGGCGCTGGCTGAGGCCTATACCTCCCCATTATCGGATGACGAGAGCCCGACAGCCACGTACTTACAAACATCAAAGGTACAAGAGACCCACGATACCCCTGGAGCTGGGTGACTCAGCCGCTTCCACAAAAGCTGAAATAAAGGCACTGGTGAAAGAATTACAAACAATATTCCAAGCTGAAATGGCGCTAGTCAGGAAGGAAGTCTCCATGCTCACAAGTCGGATGACGACGGTAGAAGAGGGCCTCAAGGGCACAGGGGTAGCCCAAAGAGCCACAGATGCAGCCCTAGTGTCGCTGCAAAAGCAAAGCAACATCTTGACTACACAACTAGCTAATATGGAGGATAGGACAAAGGCATGGCACGTAAGGATCCGAGGGGTGCCTGAATTGGTCACCAACTCTGAACTATCCCACTACTGCCGGAGGCTGATAGCCACACTGCTACTACCCAAACAAGTAAAGCAGATAGGGATGGACTCTTGTTTTCATCTACCCAAAGCCATCAAAGCTCCCCAGGAGGCTCCCAGGTAGACATGTGCAATTCGTTTCAGTCCGAATGTTAATTCGGATGACTTCCGGGAAATTCGGACATTCGGGTACTTCCAAATAGATGAATTGCCGAAGTGCCGAACTTCCGAAGCACAGTATTGCCTAAGAACTAATATACTTACCCAGTGGAAGAATGAAGAATGTTACACTGTTTACAATTTTAAATAAAAAGTATACAAACATAGCCAGGATTCAGCTGTAAGCATTTGCAACACTTACAACAATCAAGTAACATACATTCATATAAAAGTAGATAACTCCCTAATTCCCACAGTATTAGGGAGCTATCTACTAAAAGGTCTTTCAGCCAAATTTACTAATACTAAGTAAAGATTACTTCGTATTAGTAAATTATGCCCCTACTCGCTATACCACGTGTAGGGGCATGTCTATTAAACAGTGAGCAGCCATAGGCAGTGGGTGGGGGCCCTAAATATTAATAAGGGGGGTAAATAATGTCCTCCCCACTGTCCCCCAACCAGGAGCGGTGGGAGGGGGCCCTAAATTAGAATAAGGGGGGACCTAATGTCCTCCCCCTTGGCCCCCACCCTTATTAGTATTTAGGGCCCCCACCCACCGCTCAGGGATGGGGGCCAGGGTGGAGAACATTAGGTCCCCCTTATTCTAATTTAGGGCCCCCACCCACCGCTCAAGGGGGAGGACATTAGTTCCCCCCTTATTCTAATTTAGGGCCCCCACCCACTGCTCAGGGATGGGGGCCAGGGGAGAGGACATTAGGCCCCCCCTTATTTGTATTTAGGGCCCCGACCCACCGCTCAGGGGTGGGGGCCTGGGGGTGGACATTAGGTCCCCCCTATTAGTATTTAGGGCCCCCACCCACCGCTCAGGGGTGGGGGCCAGGGGGAGGACATTAGGTCCCCCCTCTTATTCTGATTTAGGGCCCCCACCCGCCGTTCATTCATGCGTCGCTGGTGGGGGCTTGGGAGGGGGGAGCAGCCCCCAGGCTGCTCACTTTTAATAGACATGCCCCTACTCACGGAATAGCGAGTAGGGGCAAAATTTACTAATACTAAGTAATTTTTTCTTAGTATTAGTAAATTTGTCTGAAAGACCAATTTAGGTCTTTCAGCCTTTTGGTAGATAACTCCCTAATACCGTGGGAATTAGGGAGTTATCTACTAAGCGGCTGCAAGAGAAGTCCCAAAATGTCGAAGTTGCCGAAGTGCTGAACCGAACCGAAGGGCCGAAGTCCCGAATTGCGGAAGTCACGAATTTCAGAATGCCGGACTTAACCAAAATTTTTCCCCATTAACATGCCTACTCCCAGGGATGTGCTTGTCAAGTTTGTTCGGGACTCTGATCGAGGGGTCTCATGGGAGCCGCAAGAGGCTCACCCACAATTCACTTTGAGGGGTCGCACCTGACATTCTACAGAGATATCTCCAGGCACACTCTGCCGTGGAGGAGATCTCTGCTTTGCGAGGCAGCACCGACTGATGGCGGACAAAGCAGGCAAGACGCACCTACTAACGCACAAGTTCGAAGCTCCAGCTTTCCTTCGGGCCCTGGACCTACCAGCAGAGGCAGCCCCAGCGGATACTCGCCCTTCATGGACTTCAGCCCATTTGTGCCTAGGGGAACAAGAACAGGTACACCCGACTCACCTACCTGAAACCAGCAACGTCTGCTGCTCATGCTAACACTCATAATTTAGTTTGACAATGTATTATTTCGACATAAGCTTACTGTTGACTTTACTTTATCTTGGTTTAAATGTACAGATTATCGCAACATCCATCTGGCTCTGTAAGCTAACAGCCAGTCACCTGGCCCAGTTTTTTACCCCCTTGTGATGAGACCAATCTCGCCACATTGCATTGGAGAAGCCTGGTTGCTCGCCTGTTGCCTTTGGATTATGGCCCCATGTTAAAAGGCTTGATTTTCCCCTGCAAAGACAAGAAAGTCGGGTCATCTGGTGCGTGCCCTGTTTGAGCAGTGATTCCCCAGATAGCTATGCCATGGAGCCCATTCGTATAATGAAAGAATATGGGAAAGACTTTGGCTCCATGGCAATTGAACTGTATGTGTGTGGTCTGTGCGCCATTCAGTAATAATGTGCGCTCAGATCTGAGCTATCTGGGGATATGTTGCATGTCTGTATTTTATGTCATAAATGTAACCGTGTGTATTTTATTGTCTTTTGCTGCCATGTGCTTAATGGAGTTTTGCCTCTGTCCTTGGAGATAATTGGATTACTTCTAATTTTACCACATGACAGGAGGCTTCATATTTGCATATCTTTCTTTACTGAAAACTCCAGCAGCATAGAAACATAACAACCAATCAGAAAAAAGTTATGATGCCCATAAAAGGCCCTGTCTATGACATCACTACCTCTTTCTTTGCTGCTCCAGCCATGCATCAGGTCAGAGTATTTTACCTCTCTGGTAGATTCTTAATTTACACAGTTTTTTGATTGTCATTCCACTATATATTACTCTATTTATTGCTAACACCTGCTACCTTGGCCCCCCTTATTCCTGTCCCTTCACTGTATCCTTCTGTTTTTTCCCCCTTTTTATTTCCACCTTACTGCCTGGTATCCACGGGCGCAACGACTACCCGTGTCGCGCTCGCCTCGCGGACCGGCCCTTTCACTTACACAGGGGACTGTATGGGGACGGGTGGAGGGAGGCTGGGGTCAGCGTTTGTGTTGCATTTATCCCCTTTGTTTTGCACCGCGCAACCGCGATCCGCGGCGCACCTTCACATTTGGGCAGTGGCCATCTTGGATCTCGCGGCTCGCAAGATACCCGACGGCCGCCTTCCCTGCTCGCTCGGCAGATCGGGAACTCACCCGACCGCCAGGCTCCACAGTGTATGCCCAAGTGAACAATGGGAGAGTGCAAGCTGGATTTCAGTTTTTCTCCATGTATTCTTTCAATGTATTTTGCCACAGTGCCTGCCAACAGTGTCTGCCAAACAAATACTTACATGCAGGCATTAACCCCTTAAGGACACAGCTTCAGAAGCTTGACTTACGCTTAATGACACAAGCAATTTTTGCATTTTCTTGCTGTTTGCGTTCAACTGCAATTTGCATCTCTCTCATTTATTGCACCGACACATATTATATACTGTTTTTTAAAGGACATAAAGGGCTTTAATTTGATATAACATATATATATATATAAATGCTTACTTATTATAAAAAAAATACAGAAAAATGCAAAAAAAATGAAAAATATTGGTTTTTTTTACAGTTTTTGCAATAATAATGTGTGCATAATTAGTGCAGGTTAAGGAAAGTAATTAAAAATAAATTTATTTATTTGTTCTGATTTACAGAATATATAATGTGTCTGGGATTTTAAGTTTTTTTTGGTAGTTACAGGTCACAAAGCACAAGGAGTAAAATAAACTTTTAATGTGGAGCGATTTTAGAATTTGGTATGTTTGTCTTGTAAGCTTAATAGCCATAAAAGAAAACAAAATTGCCACACAAAAGTATATATTTATATAAAGTAGACATCACGGGCTATTTACCTAAGGTTGTTTTGACACTTTCTACGTAGCCATTTCACCGCCAACCTCTGCTAAATATTGGAGTAAAATTGTGTTCTTTTTGGTTTTTGGCACACAAACTTATAACAGAGAAATTCTCGTGTATATTTTGTAAAGTTGGTGTGTGCTATTCCTGTACAAAGTTTTATTTTGTGTTCAGTTACATCTGCTGAGTAAAATGACACCCCCATTGTATGTCTTTTGCACTATTTCGTGAAGTTACAGTGCCATACAGGATACCTGTCCTTTTCAGTATTCACAGTAGAATTTTGAGAGATGAATTTAATGAGCCTTAGCTTCCATTTGGGGTATTATAACAGTTTGACTGTTCAAAAAACCCCACAAAGGCCTACCATTTGTAAAAGTAGACACTCCAGGGTATCTTATAAGGTGCATATTGTGCCTTAACATGCCCCCATTTTTTCACCAATATATGCCAAAGTATGTGGTAAAAAAAAATTTTGTGCATTTTTTACATACGGATTGCATTTTTGCTGGGCGTTTTGTATATTTCATATGTGCCACTAAGTTCAAACCCCCAAATTATGCTCAGCTAAGTCTTCTGAGTAAAATGACACCCCATATGAATGTCTTTGGCACTATTTCGTGAAGCTACAGTGCCATATAGGAGACCTGTCCTTTACAGTATTCACAGTAGAATTTTGAGAGACGGATTTAATGAGCCTTAGCTTCCATTTGGGGTATTATAACAGTTTGACTGTTCAAAAACCCCCACAAAGGCCTACCATTTGTAAAAGTAGACACTCCAGGGTATCTCATAAGGTGCATATTGTGCCTTAACATACCCCCATTTTTTCACCAATATATGCCAAAGTATGTGGTAAAAAATTATTTTGTGCATTTTTTACATACGGATTGCATTTTTGCTGGGCGTTTTGTATATTTCATATGTGCCACTAAGTTCAAACCTCCCAAATTATGCTCAGCTAAGTCTTTTGAGTAAAAATACACCCCCAATGAATGTCTTTGTCACTATTTTGTGAAGCTACAGTGCCATATAGGAGACCAAGCCATATCCGTTTTTACCAAACTTTGAATTTTGACGCTGGGCCTATGTGCAATTTCCAAGCATCTTCGCAGGTTT
Source organism: Pelobates cultripes (assembly GCA_933207985.1). Taxonomy (NCBI): domain Eukaryota; kingdom Metazoa; phylum Chordata; class Amphibia; order Anura; family Pelobatidae; genus Pelobates; species Pelobates cultripes. The sequence continues at coordinate 328,843,099 of OW240916.1, forward strand.
TAAATTCAAACTACCCCACAAAGGCCTACCATTTCTTAAAGTAGACACCCCAGGGTGTTTCAAAAGGTATAGTTTGAACCTTAGCGTGGGATCATTTTTCCGCTAGCTTGTACCAGATGTAGTGGTAATAAGCGTTTTTTCTGCCTTTTTGACATACAAAGTGAGTTTGCACAGTATATTTTGCAAACCTTATGTGTGCTACGACTGTATAATACTTCATATGTTGCTCAGCTATGTCGGCTGAGTACAGCAATACCCCCGTATGTACCTTTGCCAGGTATGTGTGGACATCGGAGGGGCACATTTGGGACACAGCCATTCCAGTTTTTTTCAAACTTTGAATTTTTATGCTGTGCCTATGTCCCATTTTAGAGTATTTTACCAGGCTATATAATCCAAATTCCCCATAAAGCCATACCATTTCTTAAAGAAGACATCCCAGGGTATTTCAAAAGGCATATTTTGAACCTTAGTGTGGGATCATTTTTCCGCTAGCTTGTACCAAGTGTAGTGGTAATAAGCATTTTTTCTGCCTTTTTGACATACAAAGTGAGTTTGCGCAGCATATTTTGCAAACCTTATGTGTGCTACGACTGTATAATACTTCATATATTGCTCAGCTATGTCGGCTGAGTACAGCAATACCCCCGTATGTACCTTTGCCAGGTATGTGTGGACATCGGAGGGGCACATTTGGGACACAGCCATTCCAGTTTTTTTCAAACTTTGAATTTTTATGCTGTACCTATGTCCCATTTTAGAGTATTTTACCAGGCTATATAATCCAAATTCCCCATAAAGCCATACCATTTCTTAAAGAAGACAGTTTAGACGGTTGGTTATTGAAACTTCCCCACAAACACTTTATTTATTAAAGAATACACCCTGGGGTAATTCAAAAGGCATATTTTAAACCTTGGCGTGGGATAATTTTTTCTCTAGTTTGTTCCAGGTGTAGTGGTAATGAGCGTTTTTAAAATGTATTTTTTACTTTTTATAACTTTTTTACTTTTAAAAACTAGTTTTTAAACTTTTGTTTTGCTTATAAATTTTTTTTAAACTTTCCTAAACTTTCTTAAAACTTTTTTACAGATTTAACATTTTTCTAAGCTATTTTTTTACTGTTAACCCCTAACTAGCAGTACGCAGCACTAACAGTAAATTCACCATTTTCCCATAACTCCCACCCACCCCAGCTAGCAAAATATATAGTTATAAAATATTTAAATTAATTAATTAAATAAATTGAACCCCTGAGGGTTAAAAAATAAATAAAAAGTTAATCCTCAGGGGTTAAAAAAAAATTAGATCACAGTATAATACTGTGATCTCTATTTGATCGCTGTAGGCAGTGATCGACTGGCAGGGAAGGGGTTCATTTTTATTTGGACTAGGTAAAGTGTGTTTTTTTGTTTTTATTACTTAAATGTTATTAAAACATTTTTTAAGCTTAATTTTTAACTTTTTAAAGTTTCTTTTAAAACTTTTTTTTAACGTTAACCCCTAGTTAGCCTAACGTCAAATCCCCCAATTCCCCACTAACTTCCACCTACCCCAGCTATCTAAATATATAATTAAAAAATAATTTAATTAATTAATTTAATTAATTTAACCCCTGAGGGTTAAAAAAAAAAAGAATTAACCCTCAGGGGTTAAAAAAAAAATCAGATCATAGTAAAATGTAATCCCTGCCAATTGATCACTGTAGTCAGTGATCAATTGGCAGGGAAGGGGTTAATTTTTTATTAAAATGGGTAAGGGGGGGACACTTTAAATTAACTTTATTTTTTTAACAGCAGGGGGCAGGATCATCACTGATCCGGCTCCCTGCACTTCACACAGAACCCGGAAGTGCAGGGAGCCGGTAGGTGAGTATACAGAGCACATGTGCTCGCTCTGACTTGCGGTCAGAGCGAGCACATGTGCTGGGCAGCCTGACCGGGTGCTCCCGGTATGCCTCTAATGCAGAGGCATACTGGAGCACCATTAACCCCGCGATCGCCGCAATAGCGGCGATCCGGGGTTAATTTTACCGCGTGACGGACGAGGTCCGTCACCCGTCGTTAAGGGTCTCCCCTGCGTGACGGACCTCGTCCGTCACCCGTCCTGAAGGGGTTAAAGGAGATTATGTCTTTGTACCTTACTCAGGGTCTATACCCTATACAGGGTCATACCATATTACTATACCCTGCACAGGGTCATACTATATTACTATATCCTACAGGAATCACCCGATCACCGCGCCCTGCATCTGGATTAACCCCTTCAGGGGTCCCCCTCTCTGGGCACATTCATTTATTGATACAATTATTATTTTTTTATTCTCATGGATATATCTCTCATGGTGCCTTACACTGGATGATTATATGTTGAGCAGGCACACAATCTATGTATTATTGTGAAGCCATACAATATCACAGTCGTTATACAAAACATATACTGTACCTATAACAAGATCAACTATATCACTGTACCCTACGAAGGGCATATTGTGTTACTGTACCCTACAAAGGGCATATTATATTATATTATTGTACCCTACAGAGGGTCATATTATATTACTGTACCTGACGGTGCACATTTATGTGGGTGTCCACTGGGTATTTTTTCATGGCACACCAACTGGGGTGACCCCCCCAGATATGCATGCAAGGTCACTGACAGACCATTACCTTTGATGTGGGTGTCCTCTGGGTTACCATGGCACACCACCCGGGGTGAACCCCGATCATATGCACGGAGGCCTACGCCGCAACTTTACCACTGATTACTACAGACATATATGGATGTTTAAACACTGCCTGTCAGTTTTACATTAAAGCAACAGTACCATGCCGGATGCGATTTGACGGCAGGATCACTAAGAAAACTGAGTGTTTTGCGGTGTACCCTTCACAGGGATACATATATGTATATTTACTGTGCCTAGTGCACATATTGAACGTGGGTGTCCTCTGTAATTTTTCATGGCACACCACCTGGGATGACCCCCAGATATGCATGCAATGCTTGTAAGATATGCATGCAATGCATGCAATGCTTGCCAATAATTATAATATGGGTGTCCTCTGGGTTACCATGGCACACCACCTGGGACGAACCCAGCCTAATAGACATGGGTCCTGCGGCCGCAGACCTTATGGAGACAGGCCCCATGCGCCTATATATAATAAGCCTGTATAGTTAAAAACCGTGCATACAGCTCTGGCGTACATTTGTGGTGAACCCGGCTAGCCAGATCGACACCACTACCAGTCAGTCGCGCCTGCACCACGGCTCTCAGTAGCCAGATTAAACTAATAGAGGTGACCCCTCTACACTTGGCACGAGTATTCATACTCTCAGACATACTAAAGCAGGCAATTCAAACCGTTTTACCTGGGTGATCCCCAGTTCTACCAGGAGTCTAACACCCCTACGTGCTGACCCTCACACTATCTCCCAACAGGACGGGAACGAGTCATGGTGGACACTCTCAACGTTCCCAAGATTTCTAGGCAATGATAAACGCCACAGTAACGGCCTCAGTGGAGAGGGTTCTGTTATGAACTCTACCCCACACCGCTTGATGAAGTCAAAATGGCAAGGGAAGGGCTCCAGCCCCCCTGCCGCTCAGGTCAAGGGCAAGACGCCCATTGATCTGACCAAATAGGCGGAGCACCGGGAATCCAAACCCCGTCCGCCACAATCTTCCGACAAAGAAGACTATTACCCACCACGTACTTTGGACATGGTAGATGAGTGACACGAGGACAGCTCACCGTCTGAGGAAATGGAACGGCAAGACCTTCCCCACACTTCCTCGAAGTACGTTAGGGAAACCTTACTCTGTGACGGCGGCGAGGCAGAGATAACTGTTGTGGCACTAAACCAGAGTAGCCGAAGACGGAACGTTCCTGGACGAACACTATTGGCTGCGCAACCCTCGGGGGATGGAAGGATGTGCACGCCTCAAGACCGAGTTACCCCAGGGTACATAACTCAACCCTACCACCTCCAAAGAATGGTCTCAATGCTCAATATGCCTCCTGGGCAACGTAAATGACGCACTATGCGCCGACAGACGCAAATCTGTACTGGGCCGCATCGACAACACACTATTGGGCTTAGGAACGACAAGAATTCGGCCCAAAAGCACAAGGCCTACTATTCGACGTAGTGTTCATTGCAGTACTCAAGAAACACGTGAATTTATTCACCACACTAGATTAAACCCAGACCTTGCTAAAACAAGTCTTCCACAACCCTACGGGGAAAGGTGTTTCTGGGAGGACTGGTCGGTAGCTGAACCGAGCCACCAGCCGCTTCTGGGCGACACGTTCCAGATCGTATACACAGTCCTCATATTTCTCCCATCTATTACACAAAGGAACCCATCCGCTTCATCTACTAGTGTGTCAACCTACATAACTAACTGTTTCCAATATTATGACCGGCAACCTGTCTCTGTTTTACAGAATTGGGAGACGACTACCAAAGTCACCTGGGTTCTCCAGACAGTACAAGGCTATGTCATAGAGTTTTATCACAGCCGTGCAGGTCGCCCCTTCACCTCCATTACGCACGCTGGCGGAACAGGAACGCCTCGTGGACAAGAAAATCTGCACCCTCTTCAGGAGGGGCGCAATTCAACATGCACCGGAGGGGAAGGCTTCCCCAGCAAATTTTTCCTGGTCAAGAAGAAGCCAGGAGACTACATCAATGGAACTCCTACATGGTATACAAATGCTGCAAGATGGAGGAAATTTGTCTTCTACAAGACCTCCTAGGCGATAACGACTGGTTTACACATCTGGACCTCAAGGACGCACGCTTGTCAGTACTGCCGAAGTTTTCCTCCGATTCCAATGGTGAGGACAAACACGGCAGTTTATGACTCCGTGGTGCTCGCGAACCTACTGTAACCAGTGAGGGCACACATCCGTAAATTTGGGCGTGCGATGCCTCGTATATCTGGAAGACTTGCTGATTCTTTACGAATCCAGGCTACGTTTGCAGACAAATTTGTCGTTCACTTTCGGGACTCCATGGGTTTTTTGTTGTACACAGACAAAGATCGCTTCCCCATCTGAATCGGGCCAGTTCCTCGGTTTCGACATCGGCTTGGAGAACTACGTTCCGCGTCTGTCTACGGCAAAGAGCGCCTCTATAAGTATAGCTGTCGGATTGTGGGATTCCTCTCCTCCTCCATACAAGCGTTATTCCCTGGCCCACTACGACTGATGGTGAGATACGTACGCACCGGTCACTCATACGACCACTGGATCCCACTGTCAGTGGAAGTGAGGAAGGAATTTCGATGGTGATTACTTCACATACAAACTTGGATTGGCAAAACAACCTTTAACTCTTCCTTCGGATACGGGGCGATCGCGACCCAGCCGTTCTCCACAATAGCAAGGGTGCTTCGATACACACACACACCCACAAGATATCGCTCCTGCTCATGACACCCCTCGGGCAGGGCCAACTGTGATTTCCCGGATCGCCTGGAGATGTCTCGCGAAGACCCTCTACTACTCCCTACCTTCCCTCTACTTCTGACGGGACCTCGAGGGGAAGCCCACTCCCTTGTCATTTATGGACAACTGGCACTAGTTGCCTGGACGGCTTCAGGGGCTCCTGGTCAGTTCACGACCTATTGCATCAATTAAGACCTCCTATGGGACTCATAGGCTCCCGGCACCAGGAAAGGCTATATCTCTGCCTGGTCGGCCTGGAGTGATTGGTGTGTGGAAAGGGATTCCGATCCCTTTACCGCACCTGTCCCACTGATCCTCAACTATCTGTCACACCTGGTCTCGTTGGGTCTGTCATATCGATCCCTCAACGTGATCAGATCCGCCATATCGGCGGCGCACGTTCCGGTACAGGGCAGACCAGTAGGTCAAGAGACACTGGTTTGTCGACTACTGCGGGGTGCCGAATTGTCGAGATCCCTGCACCCAAATATTCACGCCTCTGGCAGGTGGATGTGGTGCTGAGATTCCTTAGGGAATGGCCGGACAATCCTTGTTTGTCACTGAAGCAACTTTCAGCCAAACTAGCCCTCTTATTATGCCTCGCCTCATTTAGACGGTGGCGGACGTTAGGGCTTGCGATATGGATGGTTTCTCTCTCACACCAGATGGGGTTACCTTTACCATGTCGAGACGAACTAAGTCTGATTCGTCTTCAGTGTCATACCCATGCTTTGTGTCAGACGCCACACTATGCGTGGTCAGAACGCTAATGGGGTACACCAATATCTCTACCCCCTTCGAACTCATTCGACGGATCACCTTCTGACTTCTTACGTGAACCCTCATGGACCGGTGTCTACCGCAACACTGGCCAGATGGGACTGCTGGTTTTTGTCTTTAGCGTCGAGCTTGTTTCGGAGCCCACTCGGTCAGGGGAGCGGCGGCCTCACAAACCTTTTCGGCCGACGCGTCCCTAGCCGACATTATACGCTGTGCGGACTGAGCGCGAGAGAGTGCGTTTAGAACGTTCTATTTTCGGCAAACATCTCATGCTTCCTTCACATTGGTCAATTCAAAGCTTTAAAAATGCAAATATGAAGCCTCCTGTCATGTGGTAAAATTGAAGATTATATTAGCTTTAGTGTACTAATAATCTTAATTTTAGAAATGACAGGAGGCGAATATTTCCCACCCTATAGGATCCCTCCCATGTTTCTCGTGTTGAACAGAATATGTCCTTTATGTTCAGGAAGGTAAGTACGTATGGTTTGTATGTTTGCTACTTAGACCTGTACCTTGTGGGTCTTGTATTGGCTGAATATTAGACATGAACCTTGCATTATGTTGTCTTTATAGATCCTTAAATATCATTGCGTTAGAATAAATATATATTGATATGTTTCACATTCTAATGTTCGTTGGTATATCAGATGCTTAATGCTTATTGTATGCGGACAAGTTATCACGCCAGATACCTTTCACCTTTTTCTTTTTCTTGCAGCGTGAACGTCTTCTCATCAAGACAAAGATTCACCTTCCATACCTCTGCATCGCGGAACTAATGGAGTTGGATATTCTAATATGTTGTTGAACTGTTGACATAATATGATTATGTCTCTTGTTGTTATTTATTGTTTCGCTTCAAAGAAAGAGGAAGTGATGTCATAGACAGGACCTTTTATGGGCATCATAACTTTTTTCTGATTGGTTGTTATGTTTCTATGCTGCTGGAGTTTTCAGTAAAGAAAGATATGCAAATATTCGCCTCCCGTCATTACTAAAATTAAGATTATTAGTACACTAAAGCTAATATAATCTTCAATTATCTCCAGGATAGAAGACTCTGTGGAACTGGTTTTGGGCAGAAAAGCCATGCTTCCTGTAGTCACAAAGGACTACGATCTATCTTTTGAACCACTGGACCAATTTGTATGATTTTGACATATGTTTGTATTTGGAGTATGCTGATTCTGAAAATGTAAGTTATATGTGAATGTGATGCATACTTTTCAAGTTATGAATAATGTGGAAAAATTTTATTTCTCTGCTTGTGCTAAATTACATTACCCATTGTGTAAGGTAATTGAATCACATGCAGAGGGGAGGAATTTGTGTGGGAGTGTCTGAGTGTATTATATGTGTTTATTGGTTGTGTTCCAAAACCCTGTGGGTGGTACTAATGGGTAAGAATGTGTACATAAGAACAATAAACCCGCAGCTCTGTCTGTTCACTGCTTGACCCTCAACATGGAGCTTTGTCTCGGTCTTGGGGGGATTAATTGTATGCTGTTCAAGTTCGACTGCTAGGAGTGTAAACCTATTCGTATGGTTTTTCCTATTCGGCTGTTTACAGCATTCGTATGGTTTCCTGTTCGGCAGATTGGTGTTCTGCAGGAGCTGTGCCTGCATCTCTGGAAGGGCACGATCGCCTAAACGGATTAACCCCTTGTGTGCTGAAACGGTCCGTTACATCTGTAATGTATGGTCTCATGTTTGATTAATAAATATATTTTCTGTGATGTGGATTTGGTCGTTCGTGTGAATTTATTTATGTCATATTTCGCGGATGTATGTGGTATGACATTCTGCCTTGGCAGTTCACTTTCACAATGTTTCTTTTTCTTGCAGTGTAATCGGGATTTAGTCTGGTTCTGGCAGTTTCTTCTCTAGATGTTTCTCTTACGGTTGGATTGGTTTGGTCTTCATGCTCTCCTACTCCACCTCATCAAAGAAAGAGGAAGTGGGCGGGTCTGACTGAGGGATTTCACACGGCTGTTATTTTGTTCTGAAAAGTTCTGTTAACGATTTTGTTGCTGCTGGAGGTTTTCAGTAAAGAAAGCTAAGCTAATATTTGCCTCCGGTCTTTGATCAAATTTAGATTATTCCCTCACCAAGGCTCGAATAATCCTTAATTGTTTGGCAAGGACGGGTATGTTCTGCAGTTATGTTGTAATTATGTTTGAAGTTAATAATATATCAGATTAATATATCTAGTTAAATATTGGCAATATTTATTGGTTAAATCATTTTAATAAAAGCTGTGGCCTATTTTTTTTTACCAGTTCCGCTACATGTTGTGTTATTGGGAATAAAGGGGTCTACACAGGGGGCTATACAAAAGTGAATACAGTCAAGGCGTGGAGCCCTCCAAAGGCAGAGATGGAATATTTTTTCTTTTTTTATTGCATCACAGATTTTGTTTGTCATTTTTATTTTTAATATATTTTCATTTTGCTTATTGTGTTGCTGAAAAAAACAAGAATTCTGAAGGTATGATGTTTTACTTTACAAGTATTAGATTTATTGGGGCCCCCTCATTAGGTCACTAGCCACCGGGAAGGGGGATGGGACATCATGGTGGGTCAAGCTGGCTTGACAAAGATCTGAGTTTGGATCGAAACGTTGCTGTGTTTGCTGTTTTTTTTCCAATAAAACTGTATTTCTCTATACATTGTCTAACTTATTGCCCTGTCTATTCATGGTCTTTCTCTCTACATTGTCTTGCTCTATGCCCTGGCAATGATTTTTCTTGCTCTATACCTTGTCCTATTCTGTGGCATGCTATTTGTCCTATCAGTTAGCTTTAAGTCTTGGCCTACAAAAACCTGTCCAGACCTTCTAGATTTGGTCTGGCTGCTAGGGAAGCTTTTACTTCTATCCACTGATAGGTTGCCTTTGTAGACGTTTCACTGTGAGTCTAAGTCCCTCATTCTTGGAGGAGATACGTTCATTGTCCCAAACCATAGGTGTTAGGAGTAAGTTTAAGAAGGCCATTATCATTTTACCATTAATGGGTAACAGCTCACAATCAAATCCATCTGTAGTTCACCAGGTCCTCACCTCTGTCCTGTTATAATCACCTACCTACCTCCCTCTCTGGTGCACCACAGACCAAATATTAAAATTGCCTCTTCTTACCACTAGGTGATTCTTACCACTAGGTGATTAGCTCATTCAAATTAGGATACTTTTGGCTGCTCAGCCCGCTAGTTGAGCCAGACTATCATAGCCTGGCACCATGCCCATTGCTACATGTGCTATACTATAAGGAGTCACAAGAAGGTTCCAACCATTCCCGCTCTCTTTCCTTAACTTTCTAAAGGTAGGACCCAAGGTTGTCACTTGCCAAAGAACTGTAAATTCACTTTAAGCACCATTTACTCTCTCGACCAGACTTCCCACAGCCTGGCACCACCATTGTCTGACCAGAATCCTTTTACAATGCCCTCCACTACTTCTCCTCCACCATCACTACCTCACAGGATTTCAGCTTTCCATCATTCACCACGCCCTCTCACCAAGCCCTAAAGTTGTTTTTAGAAAAGAAGAAAAACACCTTGACACAACTGGGTAATCCCTAATTCCTGGGCTGGTATGCGTGTCTTGAGGACTGGTTTGAAAACCACTGCTCTACACTAACACATCAATCTCTCTGTGCTACATATACTCCTGTCTTTCCTCAAACATCGCTGAACATCTTTACCACGGTTAGCGGACACTTCCCACCACGTTTCACTTTCCATTCTATATGTAGAGATATGTAGCTGGACTTTGTTTTGTTGACAAGCAAAATAAAGTCTGATACTGAAACCCAAGTGATAGTGTTTGTCACAACATGGAACAACGTTAACAAAACAATTTTTACTCGTTACACAACCTTATTGTAGTTTATACTGTGCAGAACACAAATGAAAGAACATCAATGAATAGATAACAGCGCTGCCTTTTATTAGTGAGGCACATTGATCCATTATGTGCCTGGATGGAGGCCTAATTGGTTCCCTGAATGCTCTTTCAAATGCTGTCCATAGCACTAAAAGACGGATAAAAAGCTTTGAGTGAGTGAACGGTTGCTTTCAATTAAGGCTTAAGCTGCTATGTGGTCTGAATTCAGTTCTTCCGAATGATGGTTTGGCTTTGGAAAAGACAAGATAGACATCAGTTTGCTTATCTGAATTTCAAAAGTCACTTCAGGGCATAAAGTGTCTACTGGAACTCAGTAGTCAAATAACTATGATGGCCGCAGACGCAAAATATTAAAAGTGATTGTTCAGTGAACATTGGAAAATGTCTTCTAAGTTTCAATGTCGGGTGCTGTGCTATGTGAAGAGCAGGTCATTCTGTGGGGTCAGCAGTACTGCATTGGGATCCTTTGTGCCGGTAAACAAAATAATTAATACTACACTAAGTGATACGATGATTGAAGTGAAAAGCAGTGAAACCGGGTGTAATCATCGATGGGGTGAAGCAGCCACCAGACTGGACAGGAACCATCTACAGAAGATCTACATGTTGTTCAGTTCCACCAGAGTTTGATCCAGAGTTGTCTGGATCTCAATGTGTTCCTCTTTTGCAGCTGCCAGGTTCTCTGTAAACAGAGATGACCAGGGATATTGTTAAACAAAATTCAGCAAAATAATATCAAGAGAAACTAGATACAGAGTTAAAAACCAAAGAAGAGCATTACACAAATTATTCACAGCTCTCCATACTCCCCCTTTACCTTTCAATATACTCTTCCACGTTCCATAGTCCTCTGTTCTTTCTTCTCTTATAGCTTTCAATATACCGGCTCTTCCAGTTCCCATAATCCTTTGTTATAAGTGCAAATCTATAATGGAGAGTGAACTCGGCAGTCTTACTGCATAATTCTCCCTTTTAGATTTGTCACCACCTCCCTAGATCACGTCTCCGCCTCTCTGTATTACACCCCGCCTCCCTGTGTTATATTCCACCTCTCTGTATTACACCCCGCCTCTCTGTATTACATCCCGCCTCTCTGTATTACACCCCACCGCCCTGTATTACATCCCGCCTCTCTGTATTACACCCCACCTCCCTGTGTTATATTCCACCTCTCTGTATTACACCCCGCCTCCCTGTATTACATCCCGCCTCTCTGTATTACACCCCGCCTCCCTGTGTTATATTCCACCTCTCTGTATTACACCCCGCCTCCCCTCTCTCTGTATTACTGTATCCCGCCTCTCTGTATTACACCCCGCCTCTCTGTATTACATCTCGCCTCTCTATTACATCCCACCTCTCTGTATTACATCCCGCATCTCTATATTACACCCCACCTCTCTGTATTACACCCCGCCTCTCTGTATTACATCTCGCCTCTCTATTACATCCCACCTCTCTGTATTACACCCCGCCTCCCTGTATCATCCCGCCTCTCTGTATTACAACCAGCCTCCCTGTATTACATCCCGCCTCTCTGTATTACACCCCGCCTCCCTGTATCATCCCGCCTCCCTGTATTACACCCCGCCTCCCTGTATTACATCCCGCCTCCCTGTATTACATCCCACCTCTCTGTATTACATCCCGCATCTCTATATTACACCCCACCTCTCTGTATTACACCCCGCCTCTCTGTATTACATCTCGCCTCTCTATTACATCCCACCTCTCTGTATTACACCCCGCCTCCCTGTATCATCCCGCCTCTCTGTATTACAACCAGCCTCCCTGTATTACATCCCGCCTCTCTGTATTACACCCCGCCTCTCTGTATTACATCTCGCCTCTCTATTACATCCCACCTCTCTGTATTACACCCCGCCTCCCTGTATCATCCCGCCTCCCTGTATTACACCCCGCCTCCCTGTATTACATCCCGCCTCCCTGTATTACATCCCACCTCTCTGTATTACATCCCGCCTCTCTATATTACACCCCACCTCTCTGTATTACACCCCGCCTCTTTGTATTACATCTCGCCTCTCTATTACATCAAACCTCTCTGTATCACACCCCGCCTCCCTGTATCATCCCGCCTCTCTGTATTACAACCAGCCTCCCTGTATTACATCCCGCCTCTCTGTATTACACCCCGCCTCCCTGTATTACATCCCGCCTCTCTGTATTACACCCACCCCCCTGTATTACATCCCGCCTCTCTGTATTAAACCCCGCCTTCCTGTGTTACATCCCGCCTCTCTGTATTACATCCCGCCTCTCTGTATTACACCCAGCCCCCTGTATTACATCCCGCCTCTCTGTATTAAACCCCGCCTTCCTGTGTTACATCCCACCTCTCTGTATTACATCCCGCCTCTCTGTATTAAACCCAGCCCCCTGTATTACATCCCGCCTCTCTGTATTAAACCCCGCCTTCCTGTGTTACATCCCGCCTCTCTGTATTACATCCCACCTCTCTGTATTACATCCCACCTCTCTATTACATCTCGCCTCCCTATATTACATCCTGCCTCCCTGTATTACATCCCGCCTCCCTATATGACATCCCCGCCTCCCTATATTACATCCCCGCCTCTCTATATTACATCCCTCCTCTCTATTACATCCCGCCTCCCTATATTACATTCCGCCTCCCTATATTACATCTCACCTCCCTATATTACATCCCCGCCTCCCTATATTACATCCTCGCCTCTCTATATTGTGTCACTGCTACTTTATATTACACCCGTGACTCTCTATATTATATCCGTGACTCTTGATATTATGCCTGTCACTCTATATAATATCCCTGCCTCTCTATATTATGTCCGTTACTCTTTGTATTATGCCCGTACCTCTCTTTATTATACTATTATATCCGTGTGTGGCAAACTCCCCTTTTTATCTGAGTTTGCCACGAGCTCCTGGAGGAGCCTGCTTGCCAGCCTCCTGCCCACAGACTATGGGCCCTGAGGGAAACCTGTAAAAGACTACCAAACTTGACCGACTGTTAGCACTGATTTCCCTGGAACTGTATTGGGCATGGGGCCATGCTTCTGGTCAGTCAAACTATGACTTCCATGAAATTCCTGAACCGATCTGGGTGATTTTTGGATATGTTGTTCACCCAGATCGGGGCTATCAGTGGTAACCTATAGGTTTTTTTGTGGTTTAAAGGTACTTTTTGGGGTTTCATAAAATTTAGTTTTTTTTCTGTGCTTGGAGATAATTGGGTTAGATTAGTACAGTTCCTGATTCAATTATCTCCCAAGCACAGAGGAGGGATTGTGTCTCACTGTATGACTCTGTTTGTTTACTTTGTGTCCCTGTGCCCAACAAGGTCCACCTGGTTGGGAAACTTGCATAAAAGGCCAGTGTGCCTCCATTAAAACGCTATTCCAGCTTACATTCCAAAACTATGTGTCGTCCTGTTATTGGAGGGAAAGAAGATTCACTCCTGTGTCTGCTGTTTCAGCTTGCAGGGGATTCAACTGGGAAAGTCCTTGTAAGGACTAGAGCTAATTCCCCATTCGGCTCCAGGAAGGAGCGGTTCCAGGGCCCCAGTCAAGCCAACTGTGGGCAGAAGTGCTGCGGTTTGTCCCCTGTTCAGCTAGGAAGCGGTCCTTTGGCGGAGGTACCCACCGGGGTACAGGGAGCTCCATTACACCATGCCTCTCTATATTATATCTGTGACTCTTTATATTATATCTCTGTCACTCTTTATATAAGTGGTAGAGGTTAACACAGTAAAGGAGTTTAAGCATGTGTGGGATAGGCATAAGGCTATCCTAACTATAAGATAAGGCCAGGGACTAATGAAAGTATTTAGAAAATTGGGCAGACTAGATGGGCCGAATGGTTCTTATCTGCCGTCACATTCTATGTTTCTATATATTATATCCATCCGTGACTCTCTATAATATATCCGTGACTCTCTATATTATGTCCGTTACTCTATATTATATCTGTGACTCTCTATATTATCTCCCTGTCTCTCTATATATAAGTAGTAGAGGTTAACACAGTAAATGAGTTTAAGCATACGTGGGATAGGCATTAGGCTATCCTAACTATAAGATAAGGCCAGGGACTAATGAAAGTATTTAGAAAATTGGGCAGACTAGATGGGCCGAATGGTTCTTATCTGCCGTCACATTCTATGTTTCTATATATTATATCTGTGCCTCTCTAGATTATATCCGTGCATCTCTATATTATGTCCCTGTTGTGACGGACCACCTGGCACCCCAACTGGGTGCCTCTGCCAATAGCTGCTTCCTAGCTGTCGCAGAGTACCATAAGCACCGCAGCGAACACCATAAGCACCGTAGCCCCTTAGCCACCGCAGCTTGGCTGGGGTCTCGCCGTCCCTTCTCACCCTGGACCAAACTACTGGATCCAGCTCCCAATGAGAAGACCTCTCCTCCAAGAGAGTATAGCAGTGTAGCTATAGTGACACAGTAACAGAGGGATTGAGGGCCCTTCTCAGTGAGTTTACATGCTAGAGGGAGTGGGGTATAGTGACAGTAACAGAGGGATTGAGGGCCTGCTCAATGAGCTTACATGCTAGAGGGAGTGGGGTAAAGTGACACAAAAGGTAAGGATAGTAGTAGACTAATGACAGCTGCAAGAGAGGAATCAGTCAGGATCTATTAACAGTTTAATTGAAAGTCTTGAAGGTGAGCATCAGAGGTTGGAGTACAGACAGAAGATAGACGTAAGGCTTCAGCAGAGCGTAAGGGCCTAGACGGGACATATTTGTGTATTAGGGAGGATAGAGAGGTGGGAGCAGCATTATGTAGAGATTTAAAAAGCAAGAACCAGAATTTTAAATTGAGCCCTATATCTTACAAGAAGCCAATGTAGGGACTGACAGAAGGGTGAGGCATGGGAGGTGCGGGCGGACAGGAAGATGAACTTCGCCACCACATTCATTATGGACTGTAATGGCGCAAGTTGGGAGCACGTAAGACCACTGAGAAGAGGATTACAGTAGTCAAGGCGAGAAAGGACAGTGGAATGGACCAGCACCTTAGTCGCATTTGGCATTAAGTAGGGTCGGATGCATGCAATATTTTTGAGATGGGAGTGCCAGGATTTGGCAATAGACTGAACATGAAGCGTGAAGGAGAGGTCGGAGTCAAAGAGAACACCTTGGAGGGAGACAGACACAGGAGTAGCAACACTTGAGGGATGAAAGACCAGAATTTCAGTTTCGGTCAAGTTGAGTTTAAGGAAGTGGGCAGTCATCCAGTTAGAAATAGCAGAGATGCAGAGACACTAGTCAAGAGATAGAAATGATATTGGAAGCCAAAGGAGCTAATGAGTTTACCAAGGGAGGCAGTATAGATAGAGAACAGTAGTGGACCAAGGACTGATCCTTGGGGGACACCAACAGAGAGGAGTTGGGGAGAAGAAGCAGAGCCAGAGAAAGAAACATTGAAAGAGCGCTGGGAGAGGAAGGAGGAGCACCATCAGAGAGCAATATCTTGTAGACCGATATTGCGGAGGATGAGAAGAAGCTGTTGATGATCAACAGTGTCAAAAGCCGCAGGCAGGTCAAGGAGAATTAGGATAGAATAGTGACCACGAGATTCTGCAGCGAGTAGATCATTGGATACTTTGGTCAGTGCCGTTTCCACAGAGTGCTTAGTGTGGAAACCAGACTGAAGCGGGTCTAGCAGAGAGTTGGATTTGGGGAAGTTTGTCAATCTCGCATACACAAATCTTTAAAGGATCTTGGACGCAAAAGGCAGTAGCGAGATAGGACGGTATTTGGATGGGGAGTTAGTAGGTGGAGGAGGAACAATAGGATGAAGAAGAGAGTTAAATGTGTGAAATAGTCATTTGGGTTCGCGGGAGAGTGTGGTTATGAGGGTATTGAAGTAATTAACTTTTGCAGAGGAAAGAGCCAAGCTGTATGAGCGCAGCATAAATTTATAGTGGAGAAAGTCAGATGCACAGTGAGACTTTCTCCAACAGCGTTCAGCAGTTCTGGAGCATTTTTGGAGGTATCGAGTCAGCTTGGTGTGCCAAGGTTGTTGTTGGGGGAGCTTGATGCATTTAAATGTAGGAGGTGCCATGATGTCTAGTTGAGAGGAGAGGGTGGAATTGTAGAAGGAGGTTGCAGAGCTAGGACAGGTGGGGTTTGAGATTAGTAAAAGGAGAGTTTGGAGATTAGTTGAGAAATGCTCTAGGTCAAGACATTGGAGGTTTCTGTGAGATTAATGTTTAGACAGTGGTGTCAGTTGGGTCCTGGGTATGCCGATGTCAAAAGTCAGCAGATGGTGGTCAGATAGAGGAAAAGGAATATTGGAGAGATTAGAGACGGTACAGAGATTGGTGAAGGCGAGATCAAGAGTGTTTCCTGCTGTATGGGTTGCTAAATTTGACCATTGCGTGAGACCAATGGAGGAGGTTACAGAGAGCAGACGAGAGACATCAGTGTAGTTGGGGTTGTTGATTGGGATATTGAAATCCCCAAGTATAAGGGAAGGAGTGCTAGATGAGAGGAAGTGGGGAAGCCAGGAAGAAAAGTACTCAATGAATAGCCTGTGTTGAGGGTAAACTGGAACTCATTTATTGGCATCCACAACTGTCCTTATATGCAGGTCTCCATGCAAGAGGCACTCCCCTCTGGACCTGAGAGTAGAATACAGTAAAAATATGCACATGATCACATAAAAGTACCATAAAAATACATAACACCCCCTGAAAGCCCCAATCTGGGTGACCAACATATCCAAATATCACCCAGATGGGTTCAGACTTTATGGACAGTGAGCTACTGGTACGAGTTTAGACTTTATGGACAGTGAGATTCTCCACTAATACGGGTTTAGACTTCATGGACAGTGAGGGTCTCCACTGTTACACGTTTAGACTTTATGGACAGTGAGAGTGTCTACTCCTACATGGGGTGACATTTTGTCATCAAATTAATATGGTAACCAGGAGTTATGTGACCAAGCTCAGGTAAAACTTTCTTACAGGGGAACTAATGAGTTTACCAAGGGAGGCAGTATAGATAGAGAACAGTAGAGGACCAAGGACTGATCCTTGGGGGACACCAACAGAGAGGAGTTGGGGAGAAGAAGCAGAGCCAGAGAAAGAAACATTGAAAGAGCGCTGGGAGAGGAAGGAGGAGCACCATCAGAGAGCAATATCTTGTAGACTGATATTGCGGAGGATGAGAAGAAGCTGTTGATGATCAACAGTGTCAAAAGCCGTAGAGAGGTCAAGGAGAATTAGGATAGAATAGTGACCACGAAATTTTGCAGCAAGTAGATCATTGGATACTTTGGTCAGTGCCGTTTCCACAGAGTGCTTAGTGTGGAAACCAGACTGAAGCGAGTCTAGCAGAGAGTTAGACTTGGGGAAGTCTGTCAATCTCGCGTACACAACTCTTTCAAGGATCTTGGACGCAAAAGGCAGTAGCGAGATAGGACGGTAGTTGGGCGGGGAGTTGGGGTTACAGTTGCATATCTGAAGTGCGATGGAAATATGCCAGATGGAAATATGCCAGAGGAGAGAGAGAGATTGAGAATTTTAGTGAGAGGTAGAGAAAGAGAAGAAGACAGAGTACGGTGAGATACGAGGGAACTGGATCTAGAGAGCAGGTGGTGGGGCGGGAGAACTGGAGCAGAGCAGAAACCTATTCCGCTGTAGCGGGTGTGAATGAACATAGAACAGCAGAGGGAGTGAGGTTAGGGATAGTATTGTAAGGGGAAGAAGAAAGATGAGAGATCAGGAAAGAGATAACCATGTCTCCCTATTTCCATTCTCCATGTTCCTTCTTGGCTGTGCTACTGAGCAGACATGGGCTAATTTTTATCATGGCGAACTGTGAGTGGGATCTGATGACTTTGTAAGGTTTAGTTATTATTGTTAGTTAGACCGTGGTTGTTGTTATTGTTTTAGTTAGTTAGATTGTTTGCCATTATTTTTATGTTGTTGTTGCTTTGTCTCTGAATAAATATTTGTTCAAGTAGACGGACCAGAGTTTATACGTATATGTGTACGTATTTTAGAGAGTTTTGCTAATGCACCACACTACACATTTAGACTTTATGGACTTTGAGGGTCTACAATAGTACGGGTCTAAACTTTATGGACAGTGAGGGTCTACACTAGTACAGGCTAATACTTTATGGACAGTGAGGGTGTCCACTGGTATGGGTTTAACTTTATTAACATTGAGGGTCTCCAGTGGTACAGGTTTATAATTTTTGGACAGTGAGCTACTGGTACGGGTTTAGACTTTATGGACAGTGAGGTTCTCCACTGGTATGGGTTTATACTTTATGCATAGTGAGGGTCTCTACTTGTACTGGTTTAGACTATGGACCGTGAGAGGTCTCCACTGTTACACGTTTAGACTTTATGGTACACGTTTGGACTTTATGGACACTGGTACACGTTTAGACTTTATAGACAGTGAGTCTATATATGGGTTTATATTTGATGGACAGAGAGGGTCTCCACTGTCCATCATTTGATGGACAGAGAGGGTCTCCACTCTCCACTGTATGGATTTACACTTTATGGACCTTATATATTGTGGCTGTTATCTCATATGAGTTTGTATTTTGGTGAAACTTGGCTCTTGCATGAGTTTGTATTTTGCTATAATCTCCCCTCCTGTAAAATGTTGTTTTTAAAAAGTAGCCTAAAGTAGACTTTTCAGCTGGTACGAACAAACCAAATGCCTTTTAATCTGCGCCCCAAACGAATCAGTCAGTCCAGAAGTTACATGCAGAGTCTTATTCAATAAGGAAGGTAGATTACAGACAGATCGATTTGTTTAGGCATAGCTTAAAAGGCATTTGATTTGTTTGTATTTGCAGAGTAACTGGCTGTCTGGGAGTACTCCGCAGAGTAACTAGCTGTCTGACGAGCACTGCACAGAGTAACTGGCTCTCCGTGGAGCAATGTGCAGAGTAACTGACTGTTTTTGGAGCCATGCGCAGAGTAACTGATTGTCCAGAGAGCACTGGGCACAGTAACTTGCTCACCGGGCAGCACTGCACAGGGTAATTGGCGATCTGGTCTTACGTGCTCCCAACTTGCGCCGTTACAGTCCATAATGAATGCGGCAGCGAGGCCCATCTTCCTGTCCGCCCGCGCGTCCCATGCCTCACCCTTCTGTCAGTCCCTACATTGGCTTCTTATAAAATATAGAGCTCAATTTAAAATTCTGGTTCTTGCTTTCAGATCTCTACATAATCTATCTATCCTCCCTTATACACAAGTATGTCCCGTCTAGGCCCTTACAATCTGCTGAAGACTTACGTCAATCTTCTGTCCGTACTCCCACCTCTGATGCTTGCCTTCAAGATTTCTCGAGGGCTGCACCGTTCCTGTGGAACTCACTTCCCTCCTCCGTTAGATGCTCACCCAGTCTCCACTCCTTCAAAAAATCGTTAAAAACTAGGGATCGACCGATATTGATTTTTTAGAGCCGATACAGATATTCTGTGAACTTTCATAATTTGCTGATATTCTGTACATTTACCATTTTGGAAAATAAAAACCATTTCTAAAGGTAAATGCACAACATATACATGCCACGTGTAGTGGATGCAGTGTATTTAGACATGGGAGCTGTGTGTGTGTTTGTGTAGTGTGTGTGTAGTGGATGCAGTGTGTATTAGTGTAATGTGTATATAATGAAAGCAGAGTGTTTGTGTAGTGTGTGGGTAGTGTGCGTAAAGTGAATGCTGTATATACTAAATGCAATGTGTGTGTTTGTGTAGTGTGTGTATATAATGAATGCAGAGTGTGTGTGTATTTGTGTAGTGTGTTTATATAATGCAGAGTGCGTGTGTTTGTATAGTGTGTGTATATAATGCAGTGTGTTTGTGTAGTGTGCATTATATTGTGCACTACACAGACACACTGCATTATATACACACACTATGCAAACACACTCCATTATATACACACACTGCATTATATAAACACACTACACAAACACACACTGCATTATATAAACACACACCACACAAACACACTGCATTATATACACAGTGTGTTTGTGTAGTTTATGTGTATATAATGGAGTGTGTGTGTTTGTATAATGTGTGTATATAATGCAGTGTGTTTGTATAGTATGTGTATATAATGTAGTGTGTTTGTGTAGTGTGCATTATATACACACACTATAAAAACACACTGCATTACATACACAGTGTGTTTGTGTAGTGTATGTGTATATAATGGAGTGTGTGTGCGAGGGGGCATTTTTTATTAAATTATAATTTTTTTATATTTAATTATTATTTATTTTTGTTGTCCCCCCTCCCTGCTTGTTGGCCAGGGAGCGGGGATATAGCATTCCCTGGTGGTCCAGTGGCATTGGCTGAGCTGTGGGGGGGCGGGCAGCAAGCGTTTACTCACCTCCCAGAAGCTCCTCCAGCTCCCCAGTGTAATTCTCGCGGCCAGCATGCCGCGCGGGTCTCGCGAGAGTTACACTGGGGAGCTGGAGGAGCTGCTGGGAGGTGAGTAAACGCTTGCTGCCCGCCCCCCCAGGACCGCCGGTCTTGTTAAGTGCCTGGCAGTCCTAGGAGGTATTATCGGCAATATCGGTATCTGAATTGTCCGATATCGATATTGCCGAAAATACAGAATATCGGCCAATTATATCGGTAAAACCGATAATCGGTCAATCCCTATTAAAAACCCACTTCTTCATAAAAGCGAATCAGTTACTCTGTCAATAGCTCCTGACTGATTCCTCTTCTGCAACTGTCACTAGTCTAATACTATCCTTACCTTTTTGTGTCATTTTAGCCCACTCCCTCCAGCATGTAAGCTCATTGAGCAGGGCCCTCAACCCCTCTGTTCCTGTGTGTCCAACTTCTCTGGTTACAACTACATGTCTGTTCGTCCACCCATTGTAATGCGCTGAGGAATTTGATGGCGCTATATAAATACCATAATAATAATAATCTGGGGAGCACTGTGCAGAGTAATTGGCTGTATGGGGAACACTGGCACTCCGTGGAGTACTTTGCAGATTAAATGGGGGTCAAGGAAGCACAGAGTAAATGGCTGTCTGTGGAGCACTGCACAGAATAACTGGCTGTCTGGGGAGCACCACGCAGAGTAACTGGCTCTCTGTGGAGCAATACGCAGAGTAACTGGCTGTTCGTGGAGCCCTGCGCAGAGTAACTGATTGTCCAGAGAGCACTGGGCACAGTAACTGGCTCATCGGGGAGCACTGTGCAGAGTAATTGGCGATCTGGGGAGCACTGCACTGAGTAGCTGGCACTGCCCAGAGCAACTGGCTGTCTGTGGAGCACTGCCCAGAGCAACTGCTGTCTGGGGAGCACTGCCCAGAGCAACTGCTGTCTGGGGAGCCTTATGCCTATCCCACGCATGCTTAAACTTTTTAAACCATAGCCCCTCTAATGTAAGACTATGGGTCCAAGTACAGATCCCTGAGGTACCCCACTGGTGACAAGTCCAAGCTTCGAATATATTCCATTAATTACAACCCTCTGTTGCCTGTCACTCAGCCACTGCCTTACCCATTCAACAATACTGGAATCCAAACTTAAAGATTGCAGTTTATTGATAAGCTTTCTATGTGCAACAGTGTCAAAAGCCTTACTGAAATCTAGGTACGCAATGTCTACTGCACTACCCTGATCTATAATTTTAGTTACCCAATCAAAAAAATCAATAAGATTAGTTTGGCATGATCTCCCTGAAGTAAACCCATGTTGTCTCTGATCTTGAAATCCATGTGTTTTTAGATGTTCATCAATCCTATCCTTTAACATGGTTTCCATCACTTTCCCCACTACTGAAGTAAGGCTTACTGGCCTATAGTTGCCCGACTCCTCCCTTTACCTTTCTTGTAAATGGGCACAACATTCGCTAACTTCCAATCTTCTGGGACTACTCCTGTTAACAATGATTGGTTAAATAAATCTGTTAATGGTTTTGCTAGTACACCACTAAGCTCTTTTAATAGCTTTGGGTGTATTCCATCAGGTCCCATTGACTTATTTGTTTTTACTTTTGACAGTTGAAATAGAACCTCTTCCTCTGTAAACTCACGTGTAATAAATGACTCAGTCTTATTTCCTAATCAAGGTCTCTTTCTTTCAACAGCCCCATTGTGACTGTTTTTAGACACCTGACTTATAAATGCGTGAAGAGACAGCTAAGATATATTGGGATAGAGGTGAATTATTTGTTTTGGCCTTTCTTGCATTGCTCTGGTTATTAAAATACATTTTTTTTTTTTATAAAACAAAGCTCAACCATGTGCTAACTGTCCTGTGGAACAAATAAGAAAATAGAATGAAAAGCCAAAAGTTTGAGAGAAGAAGGTTTTATTAAGTTAGCAGCACAGGAACAAAGACAATGGAGAGGTATCTCAGAGCGAGAATAATACTTCTGCCATTTACACATCAATACTGCAGACCACCAGGGACCTCCAATCAAACCTGCACTCACACACAGGAACAGGGCTTGTATAGAGACAGGGTAAAAGGATAAGACAGGAAGAGTTAGGTAGAAAGCAATCCACAGACCCAGGTAACAGACGAAAGGACCAAGAAACCATGTGACACGCAAAAACAAGCACCGACAGAAACAGAGAGACTCACACAACATGCATCAAATGTCAGACACAGAAAAATCCCACAAAATAATGAGAAAATGGATGCGCCAAGAAGTCTTTTGCTGCAGCGAAAATGCACTATACTGGTCGCAAGAGAAGACAGGTGTGAAGATGGCAGAAGAGAGACAGCTTGTGAAGTCAGGGCTCAGAGTGATGTGATATCATTGAGAGCATTGTCCAGCTCCTCACTGATTGCCTTATATTTCATCTTCTGGGCATAAACCTCATCTAGAGAGAGAAAAGGAGGACAGAGACCATGCAGGGAAACCAGCAGACACAGAGTGACCATAAAGGGATACACATATGGAGAAGATACAGGATGACCACGGAGGAAATAGGCATAGACAGAATGACACCGCGTGACCACGGATGGATATAGAGAAGACACAGAGTGATCACGGAGGGAAATAGGCATAGACACAAAAACACAGCGTTACCACAAATGGATATAGAGAAGACACAGAGTGACCACGGATGGATATAGAGTGAGAAGACACAGAGTGATCACGGAGGGAAATAGGCATAGATAGAATGACACAGAGTGACCACAGATGGATATAGAGAAGACACAGAGTGGTCACAGAGGGAAATATGCATAGACAGAAAGACACAGAGAGATCACAAATGAATATAGAGAAGACACAGGGTGACCAACGGAGGAGATATAGGCATAGGCAGGCCGAATGGAAAAACCAGGAGTAGAGAGGACGACAAACAGTGCGGGTAAAGCGAATGGAGAGACAGGGATAACAGCAGAATATTGTATAGACAAACACATTTAAAGACAATCACACATGTACAAATGAATGCAAAATATAGAAAGTGTGGGGGGGGGGGATTGGTGAGAAAATTATAAATTAGCAAATTCCTGAGTAATACACAGAGCATAATGCAAACAAAAACAAAGATTATCAGTAGTCATATTCTAAGCAGAGGGGTGGGAGCTGGAACTATATATATCTAAGAAGAGCTAGAGGAAGAGTAAGGAGTTGCAGGTTATACATAGGAAGAGCTGGAAAAAGAAAAGGGTAAGGAGTTTCACGTTATATCTAGGAAGAGCTGGAAGAAGTTTAAGGAGTTACAGGTTATATCTAGGAGGCGCTGGAAGAAGGGTAAGGAGTTACAGGTTATATCTAGGAGGCGCTGGAAGAAGTTTAAGGAGTTACAGGTTATATCTAGGAGGCGCTGGAAGAAGGGTAAGGAGTTTCACGTTATATCTAGGAAGAGCTGGAAGAAGGGTAAGGAGTTACAGGTTATATCTAGGAAGAGCTGGAAGAAGGGTAAGGAGTTACAGGTTATATCTAGGAGGCGCTGGAAGAAGGGTAAGGAGTTACAGGTTATATCTAGGAGGCGCTGGAAGAAGTGTAAGGAGTTACAGGTTATATCTAGGAGGCGCTGGAAGAAGGGTAAGGAGTTACAGGTTATATCTAGGAAGAGCTGGAAGAAGGGTAAGGAGTTACAGGTTATATCTAGGAGGCGCTGGAAGAAGGGTAAGGAGTTACAGGTTATATCTAGGAAGAGCTAGAAGGGTAAGGAGTTACAGGTTATATCTAGAAAGAGCTGGAAAAAGTTTAAGGAGTTGCAGGTTATATCTAGGAAGAGCTGGAAGAAGGGTAAGGAGTTACAGGTTATATCTAGGAGGCGCTGGAAGAAGGGTAAGGAGTTACAGGTTATATCTAGGAAGTGCTGGAGGAAGAGTAAGGAGTTACTAGTTATAAGAGCTGGAAAAAGGTAAGGAGTTGCAGGTTATATCTAGGAAGAGCTGGAAGAAGGGTAAGGAGTTACAGGTTATATCTAGGAGGCGCTGGAAGAAGGGTAAGGAGTTACAGGTTATATCTAGGAAGTGCTGGAGGAAGAGTAAGGAGTTACAGGTTATATCTAGGAGGCGCTGGAAGAAGGGTAAGGAGTTACATGTTATATCTAGGAAGAGCTGGAAGAAGGGTAAGGAGTTGGAGGTTATATCTAGGAGGCGCTGGAAGAAGGGTAAGGAGTTACAGGTTATATCTAGGAAGAGCTGGAAGAAGGGTAAGGAGTTACAGGTTATATCTAGGAGGCGCTGGAAGAAGGGTAAGGAGTTCCAGGTTATATCAAGGAGGCGCAGGAGGAAGAGTAAGGAGTTACAGGTTATATCTAGGAAGAGCTAGAAGAAGGGTAAGGAGTTACAGGTTATATCTAGGAGGCGCTAGAAGGGTAAGGAGTTACAGGTTATATCTAGGAAGAGCTGGAAAAAGTTTAAGGAGTTGCAGGTTATATCTAGGAAGAGCTGGCAGAAGGGTAAGCAGTTACAGGTTATATCTAGGAGGCGCTGGAAGAAGGGTAAGGAGTTACAGGTTATATCTAGGAAGAGCTGGAAGAAGGGTAAGGAGTTCCAGGTTATATCTAGGAAGAGCTAGAAGGGTAAGGAGTTACAGGTTATATCTAGGAAGAGCTAGAAGGGTAAGGAGTTACAGGTTATATCTAGAAAGAGCTGGAAAAAGTTTAAGGAGTTGCAGGTTATATCTAGGAAGAGCTGGAAGAAGGGTAAGGAGTTACAGGTTATATCTAGGAGGCGCTGGAAGAAGGGTAAGGAGTTACAGGTTATATCTAGGAAGTGCTGGAGGAAGAGTAAGGAGTTACAGGTTATATCTAGGAGGCGCTGGAAGAAGGGTAAGGAGTTACAGGTTATATCTAGGAGGCGCTGGAAGAAGGGTAAGGAGTTACAGGTTATATCTAGGAGGCGCTGGAAGAAGGGTAAGGAGTTACAGGTTATATCTAGGAAGAGCTGGAAGAAGGGTAAGGAGTTGGAGGTTATATCTAGGAGGCGCTGGAAGAAGGGTAAGGAGTTACAGGTTATATCTAGGAAGAGCTGGCAGAAGGGTAAGGAGTTTCAGGAAGAGCTGGAGGAAGAGTAAGGAGTTGCAGGTTATATCTAGGAAGAGCTGGAAGAAGGGTAAGGAGTTACAGGTTATATCTAGGAGGCACTGGAAGAAGGGTAAGGAGTTACAGGTTATATCTAGGAGGCACTGGAAGAAGGGTAAGGAGTTACAGGTTATATCTAGGAGGCGCTGGAAGAAGGGTAAGGAGTTACAGGTTATATCTAGGAGGCGCTGGAAGAAGGGTAAGGAGTTACAGGTTATATCTAGGAAGAGCTGGAAGAAGGGTAAGGAGTTGGAGGTTATATCTAGGAGGCGCTGGAAGAAGGGTAAGGAGTTACAGGTTATATCTAGGAGGAGCTGGAAGAAGGTAAGGAGTTACAGGTTATATCTAGGAGGCGCTGGAAGAAGGGTAAGGAGTTACAGGTTATATCTAGGAGGCGCTGGAAGAAGGGTAAGGAGTTACAGGTTATATCTAGGAGGCGCTGGAAGAAGGGTAAGGAGTTACAGGTTATATCTAGGAAGAGCTGGAAGAAGGGTAAGGAGTTCCAGGTTATATCTAGGAAGAGCTGGCAGAAGGGTAAGGAGTTTCAGGAAGAGCTGGAGGAAGAGTAAGGAGTTGCAGGTTATATCTAGGAAGAGCTGGAAGAAGGAGCTGCAAATTATATTATGAAAAGGGTCAGACATGTAACAGAATCAATAGGAAAGGTAGATTTTTATTTTACCTTCCAGATCATCAATGGTTTTCTCCAACTTAGCAACTGATTTTTCTGCAAATTCAACTCGTGATTCGGTCTGAGGAGAAATTAACAGTACGAACATTAGTCATAAAGCACAGTTAAATATTTAAAACTGTATTTCTGGGTCACAGAAGTGTTCCATTTATGCTATCAAGGTAAAACTGAATAATTCTAAAGTCATACAAATAATCATGAGAGATGTAGTTCTACAACATTTGGCCATCTACCTTTTTAGGATCTCTGATATACAGCACCACCAAAACCCACCAACTATCCACGCATAGCCCCACATTAATGGGATTACTCCAGCCTATCAAAAAAGGAAAAACCATCCTTTTAAAAGGAATTGTTCTATCAAAGGGAAATATGATCCTCTCAAAAGAAAATACCATCATATCAAAGGAAAACAATATCCTTTCAAAGGGAAAAACCATCCGATGAAAGGAAAAAAACCATCCGATGAAAGAGAAATAGTATCCAATGAAAGGGAAATAGTATCCGATGAAAGGGTAAATTCCATCTGATCAACAAGAAATACTATCAAAGGTGTGAAGAAACCACGAATATTACCCTAAAGGGACCTATAATCACCCTAGTTGCCTCCCCTAAACTCGGCAGGCATCCTTCCACGAAAGCATCCTGTTCGCAAGCCATTTGGACTAACAGCATGCATAATGCCAAAAGACAGTGGTACTTCACGACCAAAGAAAAACCTGTAATTTGGTGGCGTTCGTGCTACGAACATTGGATCAGGGCGCTATTCTCCAGGATTATTTGTAGATGTTCTTAATGTTTTTACACTGTATTTTGGGGTTATTTGTGTCAACAGCCTCTGTGCTGGGATATAATTAAATTAAGCAGGTAGGTCACAACTGTCAGGACGAACCAGTGCCCAACACACAGAATTGAATAAAACACGTAACAAAGACACACCGTAACAACGTATTACCGGGCCTTAGAATGGCCGGATTTAACGTAATAAAATAAACAGTCACAAGCTGAGGTCAGGAAAATAGAAAGGAACAAATACGATAAGAACAAAGCCAAAGGGTCAGGGATTTCAGGAACACGGGAAGTCAAGCCAAGCCCAAAAAACAATAAATAGAATCAGTAACGCACTCTCGGATAAGCAACAGAACCCACGACAGGCACTGAACAACTGCAGGTTTGGGTTTAAATAACCCAGTAAACCCTGCTAATGGCTGATTTGTTTCCCATGACCCCAGAACATGGGTGCATGGCGAAAATGTGATGTCGCATGCACGTTCACATCACTAGTGACATCAGTGCGGGCGGCGTTATTATATAGTCACTGCGATAGTGTGACCGTACCGATCAGATGTGATCACATTGTTGTGCCAATCAGGCACTGCGATAGTGTGACCGCACCGATCTGGTGTGGTCACACAGAGGTGCTGATCAGGCACTGTGACAACAATTCTCTCCCAGACAGAGGCCCTTGGGTGGGATTACTGTACTTTGAATGGAGACCCCATGCTGGGGGTCTATGTATTCAACCCTGTACTTTTCTCAATAATGACCCTACTTTTCACCCATCATCAAGTCTTGGCTGATGTTTGGGTGTGAGCTGTAATCACTTTTGCTTTGCTGGAAATAGGGAGAAGCTTTCAGCGTAGATTCGCGATGTGAGTAAAGGAGATCTGCTACAAAAGGGAAAAACAATCTGATCAAACAGAAATACCGTCCGATCAACGACACATACAATCCTATCAAAAGGAAATACATTTAAAGGTAAAGAGTCTCATCAAAGGGAAATACCATAACATACATACCACAAACCACATGTGACATCTACCAAGACCCCAAAAGAAATGATCATTTAGAGGTGAATTAATACTTATGTTACATATCACACTTACACATGTCTGAAACAAAGTCAAACCCACACACAGCAATATATACAAAGCTGCACATAACACCTCCAAAGCACACACAGCTACAAAAAGTCAGACATAACACCTCCAAACCGCACACAGCAACACAGACAAAGTCAGACATAACACCTCCAAACCGCACACAGCAACACAGACAAAGTCAGACATAACACCTCCAAACCGCACACAGCAACACAAAGTCAGACATAACACCTCCAAACCACACACAGCAACACAGACAAAGTCAGACATAACACCTCCAAACCGTACACAGCTACACAAAGTCAGACATAACACCTCCAAACCCACACAGCAACACAAAGTCACACATAACACCTCCAAACTCACACACTGCAACACAAAGTCACACAGAACACCTCCAAACCCACACACAGCAACACAAACAAAGTCAGACATAATACCTCCAAACCGCACACAGCAACACAAACAAAGTCACACATAGCACCTCCAAACTCACACACTGCAACACAAAGTCACACACAACACCTCTAAACCCACACACAGCAACACAAAGTCAGACATAACACCTCCAAACCCACACACAGCAACACAGAGAAAGTCACACACACACAACACCTTCAAACCCGCACACTGCAACACAAAGTCACACACAACACCTCTAAACCCACACACAGCAACACAAAGTCAGACATAACACCTCCAAACCCACACACAGCAACACAGAGAAAGTCACACACACACAACACCTTCAAACCCGCACACTGCAACACAAAGTCACACACAACACCTCTAAACCCACACACAGCAACACAAAGTCAGACATAACACCTCCAAACCCACACACAGCAACACAGAGAAAGTCACACACACACAACACCTCCAAACCCGCACACAGCAACACAAACAAAGTCACACATAACACCTCCAAACCCACACACAGCAACACAAAGTCACACACAACACCTCCAATCCCACACACAGCAACACAAAGTCAGACATAACACCTCCAAACCCACACACAGCAACACAGAGAAAGTCACACACACACACAACATCTTCAAACCCACACACAGCAACACAAACAAAGTCACACATAACACGTCCCAACCCACATTTAACGACTAACATAACAAGAAACAAAGTACAATGCTTAAACACCCCTGAAATAACCAAAAACAAAACAGAACCAAAAATTCAATCAACAGCAACAGTTTGGGATTTTGCCATTTCCCGGTTTTGTTCCTGTGGGTATACCGACAAATCACAGATAATTGTGTGCCATAAACCATGCCACCGAGCTCAATGAATAATAAACCATATATAGCTTCACTGGTGAAACCAAACTATACAATAACGCCGAAACCAAAGCCTCTGATAGGCAGCAAAGAATACTCATGTATGGTGTCACCCAAACGAACAGACACAAAGCAATTAGCACAGACACAATACACTCACTATCTGCAAGAGCACACACTACACAACGGAAAGCACTGGTGACATCCAACAACCCTGAACAGGTATTCTCATTCTCGGGCTCTTCCTATTACTATGACAAAAAGCACTCTTACCTCCTTTAATCTTTCAGTCAGAAGTTTAATTTCCTCCTCATATTTGTCTTCTTTTGAAGAATACTGTAATATGAAAAGATATCAAAAATGAGTGAGACAGAGCAAAAATGGGAAAATCTAACAGTCAGACACAAATGGCAGTAAGCCATCAGCAGGAATAACGGTCGCGCAGAATGACGGAAAAAAGCTCCCAATTAGCCTATTACGGGTACGGAATACATCAGAAATATATTTAAGGAGGACAACAGAGTTAGGAAGAAAAATGGGAGAGCCCAGCATTTCAAAGGTGATAGGTGGGTGCGTGCTAACGGTGTATCATGTCCCTAGTAACATGAGAACAAAGCTGTTTCACCAGAATTATTTCAAGAGAGATTTATTCCACCAAAATGGACCTGCATCCATTCGACCATGTAGGTCTTTGTCAAGCCAGAGTTCCTCAATATAGATGGCATATGAATGATATATAATACTGGGAATGTTTTTTTTCTGGCACTGCCAGATGACTTTCTTATTCTTTATTTAATATGATGCTTGTAAGCTCAGTCACATGCCGTCTATATGGAGGAACTCTCATATATTTTGCCCTTTGGAGTTTACCTGTACAGCTTTACTCCTATATTCATAGTTACATAGTTACATAGCTGAAAAGAGACTTGCGTCCATCAAGTTCAGCCTTCCTCACATATGTTTGTGCTGTTGATCCAAAACAAGGCAAAAAACCTAGTTTGAAGTGCTTCCAATTTTGCCACAAACTAGGAAAAAATTCCTTCTTGACCCCAAAATAGCAGTCAGATGTCTCCTTGGATCAAGCAGCTATTACCCCACTAATTAGAAATTATATCCCTGTATGTTATGTTTTTGGAAGTATTTATCCAATTGCTGTTTAAACATCTGTATGGACTCTGATAAAATCACCTCAGAGAATTCCATATCCTTATTGCTCTTACTGTAAAAAAACTTTTTCTTTGCCTTAGATGAAATCTCCTTTCTTCCAGTCTAAATGTGTGACCTCGTGTCCTATGTATAACCCTGTTTATGAATAGATTTACAGATAATGTTTTTTATTGGCCCAAATTTATTTGTATAATGTTATCATATCCCCTCTGAGGGGACGTTTTTCCAAACTAAAGAGATTTACATTTTTTACCTTTCTTCGTAACTAAAATGCTCCTTTCCTTTTATCAATTTTGTAACTCGTCTCTGCACTTTTTCTAGTGCCATGATATCTTTCTTTAGAACAGGTGCCCAAAATTGCACAGCATATTCAATATGTGGTCTTACCAGCGATTTATAAAGAGGCAAAATTATATTTTCATCCCGAGAATTTATGCCCCTATTTATACATGACAAAACCTTACTGGCCTTAGCAACTGCAGATTGACATTGCACATTGCTGCCTAATTTGTTGTCTATAACAATTCCCAAATCCTTCTCGTGTCTTGTTATCCCTAATTCACTAACATTTAATTATTTATTGTTTTAGTTTTGTATGTTTTGTAATTTTTAGTAACTTGCACCAGTGTTCATTTTTTTCTACCACCTACATAGGGGGTGTTTGTGATTATAATTAAATCACTAAGGCTTTTTAAGCTGCACGTGATGTGGTGAAGTCAAGCTTGACAAAAACCTACATAGGTTCAAACTCCACTGTGGTGGAAAAATTCTCACCTAGGAGGTGAAGGGAGGTAAGAGTGAAAGTCAGTAGAAGACAGCGGGGAGCACGGAGTTCAGAGTGAGTAGAGGTAAGAGTGAACGTCTCTGGAAGTCAGAGGGGAGCGTGGAGGTAAGAGTGAAAGTCACTGGAAGACATCAGAGAGCAAGTAAGTTAGAGTGAGTAGAGGATAGCTTGAAAGTCAGTGGAAGACAGCAGGGAGCACGGAGGTCAGAGTGAGTGGAGGTAAGAGTGAAAGTCAATGGAAGAGCACGGAGGTCAGAGTGAGTGGAGGTAAGAGTGAAAGTCAATGGAAGACAGTGGGGAGCACGGAGGTCAGAGTGAGTGTGAGAGGGAAGAATATGTGAGATGTAGCCATTGGATGGTGGGATACATATTACAATCAGGATGTATGGGAGAAAGTAGATCTGGTTGTATAATCTAATTCTATGGAGGAGAGTGCATAAACAAGAAGAGAATTCATTAGTACACTATGATATCAGCCGGGACAATAATTAGGACCATTTCTCAGGGCGCTCAGACACATGGTACCTTATCAGCCTGGGCCTCGATTGACTTTAGATTATTGGTGACATTCTTCAGCTCCTCCTCCAAGTCACCACATTTACTGTCCCAGAGGAATACAAGATGGCAGACAGGAAATAAGATGGAAAGAGAGAGAGAAGGGAAAGGTGGAAGAAGAGAAGAAAACGACAGAAAATGAAATACAAGAATCCTCAAAAGTGTAATTACAAAATGATAGAAGACAATGGCAAAGAATTACCATACGGATAGTAAATATGACCATTTATTAAAGTTGGGGATACGTTATGGCAATGGGATGACATAATGCTAGGTGGAAGGGAAAGCTGGTGGACAGAACAGAGAGGAAGGAAGAGTTAATTATTGTCAGATGACAGAATATAGGATAGAAAGTTGTCGGGTAGGTAGAGGACAGATTAGAGAAAGGGAGGATGAGAATGGAGGATAGAAGAGCATGTGGGGTACAAGACATAATCAAAAAGTAGGATGGGGAGGGAACTGGGAGAGGAGAAGAACAGTAGAGAAGAGTAGTAGGGGGAGGTGAAAGTCTGCAGGAGGGTCGTGGGTCAGGATAGGTTGGCATGAGAGGGCATTGGTCAAGATATGAGAGGTTGGCAGGAGCGGGTGGGTCAGGATATGAGAGGTTGGCAGGAGGGGGTGGATTAGGATATGAGAGTTTGGCATGTAAGGTTGTGGGTCAGGATATGTTATAATGGCATGAGAGGGCATTAGTAGTTATGAGAGGTTGGTAGGCGAGGGAGTGGGTCAAGATATGTGATGATGGCACGAGAGGGAATTTGTCATTATATGAGAGAAGAGCAGGAGAGGGCATAAGTTGGGATATGAGAGTATGGAGAAGAAGACATGGGTCAGGATATGAGAGGATTTCAAGAGGGGGCTTGGATATGAGAAAATGGCATAGGTCAGAATGGCAAGAAACGTTGTGGGACGGTTTATGAGACAATGCAAGAAGGGAGCATAGGTTGGGATATGAGAGGAGAGCATGAAAGGGCATGGGCTGGGATATGTGAGGATGACATGAGAGTGTGTAGATCAGGATTTAAAGAATGCAAGGAGGGGGCATAAGTTGGATTATGAGAAGTTTGCATGTGTTGGGATATGTGAGAATGACAGGAGAGGGCGTGGGTCAGGATATGAAGCATGCAATGAGAGGGTATGAGTTAGAATATAAGAGGTTTGCATGTGTTAGAATATTAGAGGATGACAGGAGAAGGAGTGGGTCAAGATATGAGAGGATGACAGGAAAAGTCATTGGTCAAGATATGTGAGGATGAATGGAGAAGTCATGGGTCAAGATATGTGAGAGCATGGCAGGAGAAGGCATGGATCGGGATATGTGAGGATGGCAGGAGAGGGCATGGATCGGGATATGTGAGGATGACAGCAGAAGGCATGGATCGGGATATGAGGGGATGAATGGAGAAGTCATGGGTCAAGATATATGAGAGGATGGCAGGAGAAGGCATGGATGGGGATATGTGAGGATGGCAGGAGAAGGCATGGATCGGGATATGAGAGGATGAATGGAGAAGTCATGGGTCAAGATATGTGAGGATGAATGGAGAAGGCATGGATCAGGATATGTGAGAGGATGGCAGTGGGTTGGTATAAGAGAAAATGGCAGTTGGGAGATAAAGGAGGGCATGAGTTGATCATGCAGGGGTTGCAGAAGATTGGCATGGGAAGGGAAGGAAATGAAAAAGTAAAGAATTTAGAGAAATATAGGCAACTGAAACTAATGACAATTTTATATTCAGCATTCTCCAGCTCTCTACTGAACTGTGTAAAGCACAGACCCAGATTTTAATAAAAGGACTAAGGCCTCAGTCTAATATTGTTGGAAAAGCTTTTCAAATTATTTAATATTTTGGGATAAACATTTAAAATGAAATAAATAATTATATTTATCAAAAAAATATTAAATAATTTGAAACCGTTTATCCAACCTGTTCATACATAAGGTCGGTAAGTTTGTTTTGCGCAAGTCTGGAAGCAGAACCTCGGGACTGTAACTATGGTGCAATTGAACAGACACATGAAGGTCAGGGCCCTAGGTACATAAATTGGTGGGCAACATTACATGAGGGGATTGCTGGACTGAGGCACAGGGAACTAATAGTTGCAGGAAGGGGTGGGTCCAGGCACAGGAAATCATTAACATAGGTAAAGGAAGGAGTGGGTACCAAAACAGGAAATCATAAACATACCTACAGGAAGGAGTGGGTACCAAAACAGGAAATCATAAACATAGCTACAGAACGCTTTGGGTACAGTAAACCATAAACAGCTACAGGAAGGAGTGGGTACAAGAACAGGAAATTATAAACATAGCTAGAGGAAGGGGTGGGTACAGGAAACCATAAACATAGCTAGAGGAAAGAGTGGGTGCCAGAACAGAGAATTATAAACTAAGCTACAGGAAAGGGTGGTTACAGGTACAGGAAACCATCAACATAGCTACAGGAAGGAGTGGGTACCACAACAGGAAATCATAAACATAGCTACAGGAAGGAGTGGGTACCAGAACAGGAAATCATAAACATAGCTACAGGAAGGAGTGGGTACCAGAACAGGAAATTATAAAATGTAGCTAAAGGAAAGAGTAGCTACAGGCACAGGAATTCATAAACATGGTTACATGGAGGCACCCATGTAAATCATAGATTTACAGGCACATAAACCTAGCTACAGTAAGGGGTGGGTACAGGTACAGGAAACCATCAACATAGCTACAGGAAGGAGTGGGTACTAGAACAGGAAATCATAAACATAGCTACAGGAAGGGGTGGGTGCAGGAAATCATAAACATAGCTACAGGAAGGGGTGGGTGCAGGAAATCATAAACATAGCTACAGGAAAGAGTGGGTACCAGAACAGGAAATCATAAACATAGCTACAGGAAGGAGTGGGTACCAGAACAGGAAATTATAAAATGTAGCTAAAGGTGGCTATAGGTACATGAAACCATAAACAGCTACAGGAAGGAGTGGGTACCAGAAAATTAAATCATAAACATAGCTACAGAAAGGGGTGGGTACAGGAAATCATAAACATAGCAACAGGAAGGGAACACACAAGCACAGGAAATTATAAACAAAGCTACAGGAAGGGGTCGGTACAGGAAATCATAAACATAACTACAGGAAGGGGTGGGTGTAGGCACATGTGCCTATGAAGATACCAAGCAAAAGCTGTGGGTATAAGCACAGGAAGATGTGGCTATAGGCACAGGAAGATGTGAACATAGCTACAGGAATAGGTAAATATAAATTCTGACAATTCTGAACATAGAGAGGAAGTGATAATTATAGGATCAGGAAGTTATGAACATAGGTAGATGGAAGTGGCGGGCTGAGGCACAGGAAGTAGCAGAGGCAAAAAATTGGAAAGGCTACTTCCTCATCAATACCTCTTCTTCTGCTGCAATTACAGATTTCAGACTCTGGTCCATGGTTCGGAGTTCCTCTTCCAGCTGTCTGGCTCGACTTGTAGAGGAAAGTTTAAAGATTAAGGGCTATATCTGAGTGAAGATTTAACTTTTTTTGTAGGATATTAGTTATAGAAACTGCTATATTGTAATATTCTATACATTAATATCAATACATTGGATAATGGCAGAGCTGCTCACTCGAGATGTAATAAAAAAGTGTATTTGCCGAATTAAAGAGTTACTGTAAGGAGTATATACAGAACAAGAGTGAGGACATACAGAGTTTGTGTGTGTAGTATATATAAAAAGGAAGGATAATATACAGTGTCTGTACACCAAGTATGGCAGATAGCCAATACAGGTAATACAAGGTTATACAGCCAGCATACATTACACCTAGGCACACACATATCCCCACAACCATACAGGCAACCCTTAAAGGCACAGTCCAAGTGGCTAGGTTTGCCACAATATATATCTAAAAAAAAAAAAAAACAGCATCCCCCTCTCCTAAATCCCACCCCCCCCCAATAAATCCCAGTCCCCCACCCCACTTAATCCCAGTCTCCCCCATATACTAAATCCAAGTCCCCCCACCATATACAAAATCCCAGCCCCCCGCCATATACTAAATCTCAGTCCCCTCGTCTAGCCAACAAGCACTCACATTGCCACTACCACTATGCGACTCCAGACTCTGGTATACCCCAAATGGTGCCGTTCCCATCCTTTGCCAAATCAGATCCTCCCGCTACTTCTTGAAACCCTGTGAAAGTGGAGCACGTCGACGTCACGTTCAAATGTGACGTGGCATTGCGTGCCTCCGTGCACCTCCAGGTCCTCCACTGTCCAGCCACAGCCAACGCAACACTGACAGACACACACACTCATTTACTCACTGACAGACACTCACTCACTGACAGACACACATACTCACTGACAGACACACATTTACACATTCTTGCACACACTCACATCATTGTATTTATGTCCAGTGGGGATCTTCCATCCTGCTGCTCACTGCTCCCTCATGCGCACAGTTTAGTGATGCCGGGTGTCGGAATATGACATCATATTCCGGCTGTTCTATCAAATTCCCTTACCTCGTGAAAATCCCCTACCCTCGGCACTTCCTGTGACGGGACTCAGCTGGATCCCGTTCTGCACATGCGTGCTAGCACTCCTGCTACTCCTCCACAGCCAGGTCCTGGAAGGTAACTAACAAAGCAAGGTCCTGGAAGGTAAGTAAAGCTAGTTTTACACTTTCATTATAGTTAGTGCATTCACTAAGCTTAGGCACACGGGACATTTAGGGTTAAGTGAGGGTACAAATTAGGGTTAGGTAAGTGATTCTGACCTCTCTCACACTTTATTCTTACCCTAACCCTTGGGAAGGGTTAAAATAAAGTGTGAAAAATAACTATTTATAGATATTCCCCTAATGTGAAATATCACTAAATATAAACAAGTCCCTAATCCTAACCCTAATTTGAACCCTAACATTAACCCTAAATGTCCCATGTCCTGAGCTTAGTGAATGCACTAACTATAATGAAAGTGTAAAACTAGTTTTACTTACCTTCCAGGACCTGGCTTTGGAGGAGTAGCAGGCCAGGTAAATTTTAGCAGAGTAGGCACCTGCAATGTGGGGAGAGCAGGTGGCTGCTCTGCTTTAACACTAAGCATGTACTCGCGGCTCGCAAAGAGCCGCGAGTGGGCCCCGAGTTTCACATGCCTGATGTACACTCATCAGCCACAACAATAATACCACCTTCCTAATATCCCGTAGGTCTCCCCTGTGCTGCCAAAACAGTTGTGATGTATCGAGGCATGGATTCCACACCATCTCCGAACGTGTCCTATGGTATCTGGCATCAAGACATTAGCAGCAGATCCTTTAAGTCGTGCAAGTTGTGAGGTGGGGCCTCCATAGATTGGTTTGTTGTTCCAGCACATCCCATAGACACTCAATCAGTTTAAGATCTGGGGAATTTGGAGGCCAAGACAACACCTTGAACTCTGTTGTGTTCCTCAAACCATTCCTGAACAATTTTGCAGTGTGACAGGGTGCATTATCCTGCTGAAACGGGCCACTGACACCAGGTAACATCATTGCCATGAAAGGGTGTACGTGTCCTGCAACAATCTCTATGTAGGTGGTACGTGTCAAAGTAACATCTACATGAAACTTAAAAAGAAGGAGGGAAGCGCAACCACAAGTGTGTGCAACATGTTCTACAGCTTTAATTGAAGAACAAGCGTTTCGGGCAAAGCCCTTTCTCAATGCATCTTGTCCTTGATGTTTGTATAGATGCTTGTTCTTGAATTAACCTCTCAAGGACTGAGCCAAATGTACACGTTGTGATCAAAACAAAACGTAAACAAAACCTGGAATTTGCGCTACATGTCTGTCCAACCGTAATTCACCTCTTTCATATTAAGTGCACCCACACTTATTATATATCATTTTATTCAGGAGAAACAGGGCTTTCAGTTAACATCAAATATTTAGCTATGAAACATAATTTAATATGAACTGTAGCGGAGATCCAGTATTCCACAGGTTATCTTCGCTTAAGATCCCAGTGAGGCTCAGGAACAAGTAATTATAAATCCACAAAGCAAGGTTTCCAGCAGGTAAAATAATCCAACAGTATCCCAACAGCAATCCCAATAACTGGACGACACACAGCATCAGGAGCAGAACCTTTATTTCACAGTGGCCTTATAAAGCATGCTCCCATGCAAGGGAGGGATTTCCATCAATTACTATAGTATCCAATCCTGTCCCGGTAACCTCCCACACATCCCCTCCCCTCAGCCTGCATCATGATCCCCTTATCCAGGACACCAATTCCCCCCGTTTCTGGATGTACCCCTAAACCGAGGGGTACCACTTTAAATTATACATCCCCTGGTAGCTCTGATCTGGGTGAACAACATATCCAAAAATCACCCAGATTAGACCAGGGGTTCGGGAAATTTATGGAGGGAATAAAATGACCGACCGCACTGGAAGGAATAGCCGAATTGGGCTCCAAGCGATGGGGCCCTGCGGTCGGTCCTGGAACAAGGGAATAAAATCACACGAAAGCCTCTAGTTACAGAGACTGGGGAAGGTTCGCCTGAATCCCCTCGTTCGGTTGTTTCTATCTACCGAACGAGGGGCCGTTCGGTAGTTTGGAACCGAACGGACCGGGCTTGTGGAGGTCTCAGCGGTGTTCGTCTAGTCGAGTGTCCGATTTGAGTTCCAGACACTCGACGGCACAACACCGCTGTTCGGAAGTTTTAAAATGGCCGCCGCCACGTGTTCGTTTCCCAAATGGCGGCCACACCCGAGAACAAAGGACTGCTACTTAGCTTGTCAATTACCCGTTCGCAACAATGTTGCAACAGGTAATTGAAGGCATATTTCACACAGGGTAGGTCTGACTGTTCAGTAGTTTCATTCGAACAAACTAAGGGAATGAAACTACCGAACAATCAGACGAACATTTAACACATATAACTTTGCCATTTACACGAATGCAGTCAAGACCAATACAATTCCCAGGACAGCCCAGTGCCATCCGCTACATGAATAAAATACAGTAAGTACATAGGATGGCGGGGATGTGCTATGCCGCCCCCCAGGTCCCCAAGGATGGCAGAGCACGCCTGCCGTCCTTAAGAGGTTAAAGCACTTGTTGCATACACTTGTGGTTGCGCTTACCTACTTTTTTTCTAACTTGTGTTTGCATATATCACTGTAGGAGCCACAATGAGGTGGGATAGCAGCACCTGTACCTTCTTATTTTACTGCCTATTTGGAGTGCTGTGGTAACTCCAGCCTCTATCTTTTTTCAAGTGATAACATCGACATAAATGCCAGGACCCAAGGTTTGCCAGTGGAATATTGCCCAGAGCATAACACTGCCTCTTACCATAATGCATCCTGCTCCACTATGGGACTCACAAGCTGTAGTGGAGTAGTAGTACTCTGTTGGTAGTCAGGATTCAGCATGCAAAATATAGGTAGCGTAGTAATAATCCCTTTTTCCCAAGGACTAGACGACACATAGTCTGGGAGTCAACTGAGCCTTTATTCCATAGTCACCATATTTATACAAGTCCCCATGCAAGGGGTTTCCAAACTGCCATGCACAGTCTGTATATGGTGTGTACAGTATGAGAGAATGATATACACCGTCTGTATATGGTGTGTACAGTGT
Organism: Pelobates cultripes; assembly: GCA_933207985.1. Taxonomy (NCBI): domain Eukaryota; kingdom Metazoa; phylum Chordata; class Amphibia; order Anura; family Pelobatidae; genus Pelobates; species Pelobates cultripes. The sequence goes on from OW240916.1 coordinate 328,882,780, forward strand.
GAGAGAATGATATACACAGTTTGTATATGGCATATACAGTGTGAGAGAATGATATACACAGTTTGTATATGGCATATACAGTGTGAGAAAATTATATACATCGTTTCTATATAGTGTATACAGTGTGAGAGAATTATATACATAGTTTCTATATAGTGTATACAGTGTGAGAGAATGATATACACAGTCTGTATATGGTGTGTACATTGTGAGAGAATGATATACACAGTCTGTATATGGTGTATACATTTTGAGAGAATGATATACACAGTCTGAATATGGCGTATACAGTGTGAGATAATGATATACACAGTCTGAATATGGCGTATACAGTGTGAGAGAATGATATACACAGTCTGTGTATGGTGTGTTCAGCATGAGAGAATGATATACACAGTCTGTATATAGTGTATACAGTGTGAGATAATGATATACACAGTCTGTATATGGTGTGTACATTGTGAGAGAATAATATACACAGTCTGTATATGGTGTATACATTGTGAGAATGATATACACAGTGTGTATATGGTGTATACATTGTGAGAGAATAATATACACAGTCTGTATATGGTGTATACATTGTGAGAGAATGATATACACAGTCTAGACTAGACGACACATAGTCTGGGAGTCAACTGAGCCTTTATTCCATAGTCACCATATTTATACAAGTCCCCATGCAAGGGGTTTCCAAACTGCCATGCACAGTCTGTATATGGTGTGTACAGTATGAGAGAATGATATACACAGTCTGTATATGGCATATACAGTGTGAGAAAATTATATACATAGTTTCTATATAGTGTATACAGTGTGAGAGAATTATATACATAGTTTCTATATAGTGTATACAGTGTGAGAGAATGATATACACAGTCTGTATATGGTGTGTACATTGTGAGAGAATGATATACACAGTCTGTATATGGTGTATACATTTTGAGAGAATGATATACACAGTCTGAATATGGCGTATACAGTGTGAGATAATGATATACACAGTCTGAATATGGCGTATACAGTGTGAGAGAATGATATACACAGTCTGTGTATGGTGTATACATTGTGAGAGAATGATATGCACAGTCTGTATATGGTGTGTTCAGCATGAGAGAATGATATACACAGTCTGTATATAGTGTATACAGTGTGAGATAATGATATACACAGTCTGTATATGGTGTGTACATTGTGAGAGAATAATATACACAGTCTGTATATGGTGTATACATTGTGAGAATGATATACACAGTGTGTATATGGTGTATACATTGTGAGAGAATAATATACACAGTCTGTATATGGTGTATACATTGTGAGAGAATGATATACACAGTCTGTATATAGTGTATACAGTGTGAGATAATGATATACACAGTCTGTATATGGCATATACAGTGTGAGAGAATGATATACTAAGCATACAAACTATGTATATCATTCTCTCACACTGTATACACTATATACAGACTGGGTATATCTTTATCCCACACTGTATACATCATATCCAAACTGTGTATATCATTCTCTCACTCTGTATACACCATATACAGACTGTGTAGATACCACAGGGTATGTGGATAGCTGGGATGAATGGTGTAGTACACAGGGAGTGTGGATAGCAGGGATGAATAGTGTAGTACACAGGGAGTGTGGATAGCTGGGATGGGTGGTGTAGTACACAGGGAGTGTGAATAGCTGGAATGGGTGGTGTAGTACACAGGGAGTGTGAATAGCTGGGATGGATGGTGTAGTACACAGGGAGTGTGGATAGCTGGGATGGGTGGTGTAGTACACACAGAGTGTGGATAGCGGGGATAGATGGTGTAGTACACACAGAGTGTGGAGAGCGGGGATGAATGGTGTAGTACACACAGAGTGTGGATAGCGGAGATGGATGGTGTAGTACACACAGAGTGTGGATAGCGGGAATGGATGGTGTAGTACACAGGGAGTGTGAATAGCGGGAATGGATGGTGTAGTACACAGGTAGTGTGAATAGCGGGGATGGATGGTGTAGTACACAGGGAGTGTGGATAGCTGGGATGGGTGGTGTAGTACACAGGGAGTGTGAATAGCGGGAATGGATGGTGTAGTACACAGGGAGTGTGAATAGCGGGGATGGATGGTGTAGTACATAGGGAGTGTGGATAGCTGGGATGGGTGGTGTAGTACACAGGGAGTGTGAATAGGGGGGATGGATGGTGTAGTACACAGGGAGTGTGAATAGCGGGGATGGATGGTGTAGTACACAGGGAGTGTGGATAGCTGGGATGGGTGGTGTAGTACACAGGGAGTGTGAATAGCGGGAATGGATGGTGTAGTACACAGGGAGTGTGAATAGCGGGGATGGATGGTGTAGTACATAGGGAGTGTGGATAGCTGGGATGGGTGGTGTAGTACACACAGAGTGTGGATAGGGGGGATGGATGGTGTAGTACACAGTGAATAGCGGGGATGGATGGTGTAGTACACACAGAGTGTGGATAGGGGGGATGGATGGTGTAGTACACAGTGAATAGCGGGGATGGATGGTGTAGTACACAGGGAGTGTGGATAGCTGGGATGGATGGTGTAGTACACAGGGTGTGTGGATAGCTGGGATGGGTGGTGTAGTACACAGGGAGTGTGGTTAGTGGGGATGGATGGTGTAGTACACAGGGCGAGTGGATAGCGGGGATGGATGGTGTAGTACACACAGAGTGTGGATAGGGGGGATGGATGGTGTAGTACACAGTGAATAGCGGGGATGGATGGTGTAGTACACAGGGAGTTTGGATAGCGGGGATGGATGGTGTAGTACACAGGGTGTGTGGATAGCTGGGATGGATGGTGTAGTACACAGGGTGTGTGGATAGCTGGGATGGGTGGTGTAGTACACAGGGAGTGTGGTTAGCGGGGATGGATGGTGTAGTACACAGGGCGAGTGGATAGCTGGGATGGATGGTGTAGTACACAGGGCATGTGGCTAGCAGCGATGGGTGAGTTGTATACAAAGGTTGTGGCAAGTTTGGATGGGTTGGGTAGTATAGAGGGTGTGTCCTAATGGGATGCGTGAGACAGTACAAGGTATGATCAGCTAGGATGGGAGTTCTAAACAAAGAGTGCACGGTTGGGTGGTACACAGATGGCCTGGCTAGCTGGGGTGTGTGGTACACAGAGGGTGTGGTTAGGAGAGTGGTACACAGAGGGTGTGGCAAGTAGTAATACGTGATAAGGAGGGTATGGCAAGCAGTAATGAGTGGTACACAAAGGGTGTGGTTAGGTTATCGGTTCTAACTTGCTGCAGTAGGGACTGGCCATTGATTATTTGTGTTCAAACCGGTTTCAGATAGCCATTTGTTTGCCACCTGATTTACCTGCTATAATAGATGGGCTTACTAACCTTTCAGCTACCTCAGCCCTCTCTTCAGATCGTTCCAGCTCGGTCTCAAGAATAACAAGTTTTCGGGCCACCTGTGCAGAAAATATAGGAACAGTGACTAAATTAGCATAAACCAGGACTGTATATTCAAGCAGATCCAGAGGCACCACTCAATTGTCTTCACTATTGTATCACTCCATCATCTCATCCCCAGGTATCACTCCATCAACTCCTACCCGGCTATCACTCCATCATCCATCCTCTCCTCCCCAGGTATCTCTCCTCCCCGGGTATCACTCCATCATCCATCATCTCCTACCCAGGTATCACTCCATCATTCATCCTCTCCTCCCCAGGTATCACTCCCCATCATCTCCTCCCCAGGTATCACTCCATCCTCTCCTCCCCAGGTATCACTCCCCATCATCTCCCCCCCAGGTATCACTCCCCATCATCTCATCTTCTCCCCATCTTCTCCTCCCCAGGTATCACTCCATCATCTCCTCCCTAGGTATCACTCCATCATCTCCTCCCTAGGTATCACTCCATCATCTCCTCCCCTCATCTTCTCCCCATCTTCTCCTCCCCAGGTATCACTCCATCATCTCCTCCCTAGGTATCACTCCATCATCTCCTCCCCAGGTATCACTCCATCATCTCCTGCCCAGGTATCACTCCATCATCTCCTCCCCTTGTACCACTCAATCCTCTCCTTCCCAGGTATCACTCCTCCCAGGTATCACTCCATCCTCTCCTTCCCAGGTATCACTCCATCCTCTCCTCCCCGGGTATCACTCCCTTGTACCATCTCCACCCCAGGTATCACTCCATCCGCTCCTTCCCAGGTATCACTCCATCCTCTCCTCCCCGGGTATCACTCCATCATCTTCTACCACTCTTGTACCACTCCATCCTCTCCTTACCAGGTAATACTCCATCCTCTCCTTACCAGGTATCACTCCATCCTCTCCTCCCCGGGTATCACTCCATCATCTTCTACCACTCTTGTACCACTCCATCCTCTCCTTACCAGGTATCACTCCATCCTCTCCTTACCAGGTATCACTCCATCCTCTCCTTACCAGGTATCACTCCAACATCTCCACCCCAGGTATCACTCCATCCTCTCCTCCCAGTGTATCACTCCATCCTCTCCTCCCCGTGTATCACTCCATCCTCTCCTCCCCGTGTATCACTCCATCCTCTCCTCCCGAGGTATCACTCCAATATCTACTCCCCTTGTACCACTCCATCCACTCTCCTCCCCTGGTATCACTCCAATATCTCCTCCCCAGGTATCATTTCATCATCTCCGTCCCTTGTGCCACTCCATCCTCTCTCAACCACTGAAGACCCCCGCCCCTCCCAGATATTGTTCCTCAGGTTTCACTGTACAAGTACCTCTTCATACTTGCGGTCAGAATCCTCTGCAATGTGTTTGGCTTCTTTCAGTTGTTGTTCCTGATCATGCATCTTCTCCTCATCTTTTGAGGCTCTATTCTCAATGACCTTCATCCCCCTGGGATATATTGAACAATCACATATTATACTGCAAGTATCAGAACCTGCTCTATATACCCCATGTAATATTCACACACCATGCACTTAGTTCATGGGGTATCACACCCAGCTCTAACTACCCCATGTAATATTCACACACAATGCACTTAAGTCATGGGGGTATCACACCCAGCTGTAAATACCCCATATAACCAGGGGAGGACTGACCATATGGGCTCTCTGGCCGGGTTCCGTGACTTGGTTTCCTACGCGCCATGAACCACGGTGGCCATCTTTAAAAACTGCCAGTTTCCATTCCACTATGACGGGGGTCTGAGGCCTGCCTCTCTCATTAAATACAGTCCTGGGAACATACTTTAAACTAGAAGGGGCTCCAGTTTGTCAACTGGCTCCTCCATGTAGCATTACAGCTTGAGGAGATGCACCAACCAAGAAGATGATGATGCAGCAGCAGCCATATTTAAATGTGGCAAGTGCCAGTGGTGTCTTAAGCAGGTGAGCCGCTTGGGCCAGGATGTCAGGGAAGGGCAAGGGAATCAGCAGAACAGCCAAAGTAGGTAAGATTCGCCTTGAGACTATATCATTTTTTTGTAACTGTGGCGGAACCAACCTCGCCACTGGCCACTGGAGGAGCCTGGTCACCCGCCTCCTGCCGCTGGACTATGGCCCCATGTTTAACACTGTTCTTTTTGCCTGCAGAAAGGCCGGTTCGTGCCTTTCTACGGACTGTTAAAGTCACGAATATCACTGAGCCGCCGACCTCCCTTTTCCTACCTGCAGTCGATTATCCGAACACCGATCCATTCGGTACTTTACTGTTTAAACCATGCTACCCCAGATAGCTATGCCATGGAGCCCAGCCGTATACTGAAAGACTGTATGAAAGACTTTGGCTCCATGACGATTGAACTGTGTGTATGTGATCTGAGCGCCATCCGGTAATAATGTGCTCTAAGCTATCTGGGGATAGGTAGAATGTGTATGTTCTATGTGATAAATGTAACAGTATGTATTTTTATGTCTTTTATTGTCCTTTGTCTGCCATGTGGTTAATGGAGATTTGCCTCTGTCCTTGGAGATAATTGGATTACTTCCCAATTATCTCCAGGACAGAGAGGAGGGATTGTGATGCATTGTGGGATTGTAAGCTTGTGATTGGTCAATGTCCAATATGTTTCCCAGTCTTCCATCTAGTCACCTAGGGGAGTGTCCACCAGGTGGGAGACCTGCATAAAAGCCAGGCAGGTAGCTCCAGTAAGTCAGTTCTGCTTGACCCTCAAACGAAGTGTCGTCTCGTTCTTGGGGGGAATTGGATTGTATGCTGTCAGGAGTGTAAACTGTTCGTATGGTTTTTCCTGTTCGGCTGTTTACAGCATTCATGTGTTTCCTGTTTGGGAGTTTGGAGCATTCCCCTGGTTCCAGTTCGGGAGATTTGTGAATTCATGTGCTTGCAGTTCGGGAGATTGGTGATTGCAGTAGCTGTCTGTGCATCTGAAAAGGGGAATATCGCCTAAACGGTTTTTAACCTCTTGTGTGCAAAACGATCCGTTACGGTAACTATTATTCATTTTAGGTGAGGTTTAATGAGGTACAAGGTTTATAAAACATGCTAGTAAGCAATTCCTTTTATAAACCTTGTACCTCAATAATAATAATGGCATACAGTTCCATGAGGAGAGGACAGTTTTCCCCTGTATACGTACACAGCCACAAAATAGGTTACAGTGTTATAACTTTATTTAGATGAGTTTTTTTTTTTTTTTTTTATAATTTCTCCTCAGCCCATGTCACGGTTTCTCAAACGGTCTGTCATTTTCTTTTGTATTTTGTCGCACCCGTCGGTCTGTCTTGCAGTGCGACACCCGTCGGTCTGTTTTGCAGTGCGACACCCGTCGGTCTGTGTAGCGGATTAGACACTTACCAGCTACAAACGGAGACTGGCCAGGACACCTAATTCTCTGGAACTATTTTGGGCTACTGCCTCGTGACTGGCCGGTCAAAACTGCATCACGATGGCATTCCTGTTCTGCTGAACTGATCCGAGTGATTCTTGGATATGTTGGTCACTCAGATTGGGGCTATCAGGGAATGTGCTTTTTGTGGGTTCCTTTGTATGGTTGGGGCACTTTTGGGGTACAGGATATTTTGTGGATTTTCTGTGCCTGGGAGATAATTAAATTAGTAGAGTTTACGCAATTATCTCTGAGACACAGGGGATCTTGGGATTGATACCCCTGCATTTTCTGCTTGTGAAACCCCTTGCATGGGACTGGGCATAAAAGCTGTGTATGTGTCAATAAAATTCAGTTATACCCCCAGAACTGTGTGTTGTCCAGTTGCTGGGGAGGAGATGGGAGATTATTTTACTGTGCCTGACTGCTCCATTTGATTATTTTACTTGTTCCTGACTGTACTCTGGTGTAACCAGTGGAGGAGAGTCTCTGCTAGGACTAGGGCTCTGCTACAGTCTGTTTTGCAGTGTGACACCCGTCGGTCTGTTTTGCAGTGTGACACCCATTACAGCATCTGTCTCTCCACTGCAGCCTCTACCTCGCCACCATAGCCCCTATTCCCCAATTCCAGCCTTCAACCACCCACTACAGCCTCTGTCTCCCCACTGGAGCCTCTATCTCGCCACTACAGCACCTATTCCCCCATTCCAGCCCTCAATCACCCACTACAGCCCCTGTCTCCCCACTGCAGCATCTACCTCACCATCAGAGCACCTATTGCCCCTTTCCAGCCCTCAACCACGGTAGCCTGGCACCCTCCCTGAGTGCCTCCGCCAATCGATGCTTCCTAGTATCCCGAGTACTTCCAAGCACTCCACCAGATACCATAAGCACTGTAGACCCTTAGCCGCCGTAGCTTGGTTGGGGTCTCACTGTCCTCCACCCACCCTGGACCCAGGTCTGGGATCCAGCTTCATACATTTTACTTCAAAACATACATTTTAAAATAACCCGAAAGTACCCCCAAAACACATGGAAACCCCACAAAAGTCATATCGCCTAATAGCCCCAATGTGGGGGACCAACATATCCAAAAATCAGATTGGTTCACGGGTTCAGGATTTCCATGGAAGTCATAATTTGACCGACTGCCCAAAACAGTTCCAGAGAATCAGGGCTTGCGGTCGGTCTAGTTTGGTAGTTTAAAAACCAAACAAACTACCGAACATAGTCTTACCCTGGAGCTTGTTCCCCTCATCCAGACGAACAATTCCACCAAACAGTGCCCTTCTAAGTTGTGTAGAACCAAACGCAGGTGATGATGGAAGTCCAGCTGTTTTCACGAGTTTCTGTGTCCGATTTTAGTTCCAGGACCAAACACCGCTGCCTGAGTTCATGTGAACAAGATGGCCACCACCCTGTGGTCGTTCATGCGAACAGTGGCCACCCAGACAAACAATTAGAACACTGAGGTTAGAATCGTTACCAAGTGTTAATGGGTGTGGCGGGAACGCTGCCTAACTGTAAATTGCCTTGTTTTATATGTGTGGATGTGCCCTCCTTGAATGTGTGTTTCCCCTCTTTAATATTCCTCTTTCTATAATTTTGACCATAAAATCCTGCAATATACCTTTTGACCATCCAGGGGCGCTCCAGCGCATGGAGCCCCATGCACCGGACCACCACGATGCCAAATTTAGAACATTTACTTAGAATGTTCACACCTCATTAGCGAGGTGTGAAAACCACAGACCGCAAAGGAACGAGCGGCGCGTGCTTCCCCTGGGTGGCTGCTGGTTCGTATCACCGAATGCTCACCAGGGGGAGCATTCGACTCCCGAACCAGCCTGCGTACACTGTCTTCGATCCCTGTGTCAGGGATCATCCTACCTACTCCTAACAGATCTATAAATCACTTGCCACTCTCCAACCTGGAGGCTACGAGGCTAGGCTCGCGGCTACCCAGGCGAACACTCTCTCTGGCAGATACCTGAGTGTGGATCGCCACCGGAGAGAGGGACCTGCGCCAGCAGGGAATCCCTGGGTCTGTAAGTCGGTCTCACAGCCACAGGGTTCCTGCTGCCCGCATGGAAGTCCGTGCCGACCAATAGGAGAAGGAGCGCCCATTCAAACCATTAGCCGCTACCTCCTCCACATTACAGCCCTTATCTCCCGACTACAGCCCCTAAGTCTATCCCACACACTACAGCTCCTAAAACCTCCCCTTTAAAACCCTTTCTATAGCACAAGGATGCACACGTGGGTGGGGCTTATAAGGGTGTAGCTTGCAAATTGGCAGGCACAATAGATCTCCTCTCCCCCCAACATGTAACATTCACACACTCCGAACTTAGCCCTTATCAGCAATAAGTTATTTTGGCATAAACATAACCGTACATTGAGTGGACACTTACCGCTCACTTTCATCAACTGCCTTCTCTGTCTCCTCCAGTTTCTGCAGGGCGGTGGCCAAACGCTCTTGTGCCCGGTCCAATTCCTCTTCCACCAGTTGGATACGCCGGTTCAGAGAAGCGACATCTGACTCAGCCTGTGCAAAAAGGCAAACATCAATGTCAAAAATATAGAAACTTCTTTCTATGAAAATAGGAGCAATATCATGTGTGGACGTATAGCAGAGGGAGTAACATTCTGCATGTAAGTGGCAATACGTGCAACTGTGTATATTAAATCGTGCAGTATACGTGAATCGAGGTATGCTTACCATGGTAAATAGTGTAATATACGTGAATCGAGGAATGGTATACGATGGTAAATAGTGTACTATATATGTAACGAGGTATACTATACGATGGTAAATAGTGTAATATACATGTAACAAGGTATGCTATACGATGGTAAATAGTGTAATATACGTGAATTGAGGAATGCTATACGATGGTAAATAGTGTACTATATATGTAACGAGGTATACTATACGATAGTAAATAGTGTAATATACATGTTACGAGGTACGCTATACGATGGTAAATAGTGTAATATACATGAATTGAGGAATGCTATACGATGGTAAATAGTGTACTATATATGTAACAAGGTATGCTATACGATGGTAAATAGTGTAATATACATGAATTGAGGAATGCTATACGATGGTAAATAGTGTAATATACGTGAATTGAGGAATGCTATACGATGGTAAATAGTGTAATATACGTGAATTGAGGAATGCTATACGATGGTAAATAGTGTAATATACGTGAATTGAGGAATGCTATACGATGGTAAATAGTGTACTATATATGTAACTAGGTGTAAGAAAACCTAGTATATTCAATCCGCATTCGGTAGTTTCCTCCCAAACCGCCAGAGCATCAATGATTATAGCTCTCCGTTCGGTAGATGGAATAGACGAAATCCATACGAATACAATTAGCTTTACAAGATAATTCCCTTAATAAAGCATACGAATCCCCAAACATCAGCCGAAGTCAAGAAGAAGGGTACAACAGAACTGGCTTTTAATGACCACACACGGGCTTTTACGCAAGTCCCCATGCAAGGGGACACAGTATAACCAATCGGTTTCAGGAAAACAGTAAAACACACCCAGCACAAACATACAATTCCCTCCCCTAGTCCTGGAGATAATCAAGTCTGATAAAGTAATAACTTGATTATCTCAAGGCAGAAAAATCACAATTTTCCCCAATATTCAGAACACCCCTTTAGACATGGGGTATCCCCACAAATACGATGGTAAATAGTGTAATATACATGTAACAAGGTGTAGAGGAGCTGCAATGTTAAATCCCAATATCTCCGCTGGTACAGAAAGTAATCCAAGTAAAGCGCTGAAAATGAAGGCAATATCCCAAATCCCCCAGTAACCAGACGAAACACAGTTCTTGGCGTCAACTCACGATTTTATTCACAAGCTCCAGTATTTATGTGATTCCCCATGCAATGGGTTTCCTTAATTACTTTACAGGGGTTGTACAGTAGGGGACTACCTGGGGGCTCGAATATGCAGGACATTTTTCCCATCATGCACTGCTGTACGAGAGGGATACTCCCACAGAATATCTTGTTAAGTGGATTATCCCTCCGTACAGCAGAACCGGCTTTTCACACAAAAATCTGTAACTTATATTTTATTCGTGCTATTGTACCGAATGACCATTCGGCAGATAGCTGGGGTCTGAGCGCACACTTTGTGAAAGTACCGCTCAGATCCCAGCATAAATAACCGAACGCCACACGAAAACACACTTAGATATACATTCATCATAAAAGTCCCGAATACACCATTGGGTAAAAAGGACCGAAAGACCGGTGCTCCCGAATGGCTTGGAAGTCCAGCGGTGTTCGTGCCATCGAGTAGCCGATTTTAGTTCCAGGCACTCAATGACCAAACACAAAAGGGAAATACAAGATGGCCGCCGCCTCGTGGTCGGTAGCCGAACGACGGCCACCTGGGAAATCAATTAGCAGCCGATTGCTATAATGTTGCAATCGGTTAATGGGAGCCACACGACCACACGGGAGAGGAGTTTGATGGTCCTGGCTTGTTATGAGAGACTCTTTCAGAGTTTGGGTGCCCTACACAAGCCCGGTTCCATGATCTCTTTGAGTGGAGGGAGAGCAGGTATACTGAAACGCCACTCACGAGATTGAACAAGACCTGGTCGAACTGGTGACCCGGGAGATCGAGCTGGAACAGGGCTACCAGCAGCTGTTCCACTCCAGTGAGAAGACTCAGCAGGAGAGCAGAGTGACAGACCCAGAGCCAGACCCATTCAGCTGGGACGAGATAGTGGAGTTTTGCTGGGAGGAACCGCAGGTGGCTGGGGAGATAGGACCGAGGTCTCTCCACTGGTCCTGCAGGGAATTGGGAGCCCAGTCTCTATTCCCCAGCAGCAGGCTGAGTTACAGGGGGCAGAGACAGTTGGTCCTGTCCCCCAGCGGCAGAGTGTCCTACAGGGAATAGAGAGCCCAGTCTCTTTCCCCAGCAACAGGACATTGTATTGGGAGCGGAGACAGTCGGTCTCCCTCCCCCACGGCTGGAAGTATATATGGGAGAGGAGCGGCAGTGTGATTTGCAGGGAATTGGGAGCCCAGTCTCCACTTCCCAGTGGCAGTGATTTATTGGGAATTGGGAGCCCAGTCTCCACTTCCCAGCGGCAGTGTGATTTATTGGGAATTGGAAGCCCAGTCTCCATTCCCCAGTGGCAGTGTGATTTGCAGGGAATTGGGAGCCCAGTCTCCATTCCCCAGCGGTAGTGTAATATGCAGGGAATTTAGAGCCCAGTCTCCTTTCCCCAGTGGCAGAGTGAGTTAATGGGGGCAGGGACAGTTGGTCCTGTCCCCCAGCGGCAGAGTGTCCTACAGGGAATAGAGAGCCCAGTCTCCTTTCCCCAGCAGCAGGACTCTGTATTGGGAGCGGAGTCAGTCGGTCTCCCTCCCTTCGCGGCTGGAAGTATATATGGTCCGGCTGGTGTTCAAGGACCCACCATAGCATGGTTCATGTTTTTAATACTTTATATATAGTTTTGATAGATAAAACAATTAATGCTGGCTCTTAGAGGATGTACAAGCTGAAGTTGGGACCTAGGCATTGTTTGCATAGGCTGCGCACTGTGAAATAACTAAAATAAAATAGGATAATAAGTATGCTTAGTCAATTTGTAACGTGGTATCATAGAGGCATCTGCAATAAAATAAGTGTGTTTCCAAGACCTGACAAGTGAGGGCAACTTAATATAACATATGTCTACAGTTTGCTGTCCCTTCCTTATCAGAGGCCACTTGCAACACAGCAAGACAACTCCGAAACCTGTATTAAACAAAGCACTTTAGAACAATGGTAATTTATTTTGTTTCTCCTATTTCATTCCTAGTTGTTCTGAAAAAAAATATTGTTTAAGTGGGATAACTGTATGGAGGTTCCACCATGTATTAAAACATTGCATTGGAGAAGCCTGGTTGCTCGCCTGCTGACTTTGGACTATGGGCCCCATGTTAAAAGACTTTGTTTCGCCTGCAGAAAAGCTTTATTCGTGCTTTTCTGCCGGGTGTTCGGTAGATTCAATCTACCGAACAACCGCACGAATTAATAGACCACCTGGGAGTTGGAGTGTGCCGGCAATTAGCCTCCCTGAAGCTGCGGTTAACCGCAGCTTAATTGAGGAATGCTGGGTGGCCCCCATTCGTGTTCGACGCTTAATTCATGGAACTAAAATCGGACACAGTTTTGTGTCCTGAAGCTGCCGACCTCCCTTCTTGTTCAGTGGAAGTACACGAACGGCCGGTGTTCCGTAGTTTTACTTGTCTATGTTATACCCCAGATAGGAATCCCATGGAGCCTATTCGCATGAAACTGACTGTGTAAAGGCTTTAGCTCCATGGCGATTAAACTGTATTCATGTGGTCTGGGCGCCATTCGCTTAATAATGTGCGCTCAGACCTGAGCTATCTGGAGGCATGTTAAATGTATAAGTTTATTGTAATGTGTCTTACATAGTGTATTTTAACAGTAATTCACGTTTTAGTATCCCCACGTGCATAATGGCGATTTGCCTTTGTCTTGGGAGATAATTGAATTACTTCTCAATTATCTCCAAGGCAGAGGGGAGGAAGCCAGGATGCATTGTGTCTTTTGTCACAGTCTCCCATTTGGTCCCCTAGGGGAGTGTCCACCAGGTGGGAGACCTGCATAAATACTGGGCAGGTAGCCCTCATTAAACAGACCACTGCTTGACCCTCAACACGGAGCCTTGTCTCGTCTTTGGGGGGGGATTTACTGAATGCTGATATAGACTGATTGCTAGGAGTGTAAGCCGTTTGGATGCTTTTCCTATTCGTCTGCTAGCAGCTATTCGTATGGTTCCTGTTCGTGTGTTTGGAGTGCTATATTAATTGCCGTTCGGGAGTTTGGAGCATTCACTTATTGGCGGTTCGATTGTTTGGTGTTCTACAATAGCTGTGCCTGCATCTCTGGAAAGGGGGACGATCACCTAAACGGTTTTAACCCCTTGTGTGCTGAAACGGTCTGTTACACACACATACAGAATTGGAGGCTTTTAAGGACATCGGGATCTATAAAAGGTTTCGGTTTCCAAAGATGTTAGCAGGGTCCACAAAACTGACAGACTTCAGCATTCCAATGTTATTAAAGTAATTAATTGAGATTATCAAATCAAGGTTTAAATTTAAGAACAGCATTTTATTGAGAATTATACCAATATGTATATGTTAGTGTTTTAGTACTCAACAAGCATTTATATAGAATGAGTGCTTCTCTCATCCATACAAAGGCATTTTAAAGGGAAATTATGTATTAAAATTTTATAAAGGACAAATTCAATGAATTATAAGCAAAACTGAGAGACGTATATGTTACACTAGTTAAGGGTTTCAACTTTAGTCTCTAATTTGAGTTTAGCCTAGATAATTAATTTATTGATGTCGTACTGATCCTTGTGTTTGTATGATTATAGAGACCGTACTGGAGTATTTGTGCCGCCTGATATTTGGGACTACACACCAATCTCTCTTGCTGACCTACCTGCCTACCTACCTTTTTTGCAATTAAATCTGTTTGGTCAAGAAACGGAGATGCTTACTTATGAGGACATAGACTAACTCGGAAAGTCCTGAAGGTGCAGTGCTGTCTAATGCCGCTATTTCTGTATTACCCTTTCAACAATTGGGGTGTTGCACAGAGTATTGTGGTGAACATCCAGCAAACAGAAGAATTAAGAACTATGTGGAAGCTGACATTGTCTTGTTGTCAGCCATATTGCTACCCTTAGCTATGTTATGGTGTCTAAGATTATGGAACAAAGTTTATGGTGTCTAAGATTCTTTATACTCCTTGAAAGACTTATAATATTTTTCTGGACTATGCTGGACTATTGAACTATTTTGTTATTTTTATTTCACAGTGCGCAGCCTATGCAAACAATGCCTAGGTCCCAACTTCAGCTTGTACATCCTCTAAGAGCCAGCATTAATACTGTTTTATCTATCAAAACTATATATAAAGTATTAAAAACATGAACCATCTGTGTATTAGGCTGAGGTTGTTGTTGGTATTGAGGAACGTGATAGGGTGGGTCCTTGAACACTAGCCGGGCCAGGTTCTCCCTCAGCACCGGGTTCTCCTTTGTCTCCTTGAGCACCAGGTTCACCATTGTTACCTTTAGGTCCAGGGGAACCTTTGGGGTTTATGGGGTCCCGGGACGCCACAGACCAGAATGGGGACATATTATATTCCGGTGGGACCCGGCAGGCGGGGAGAACCGGGTTCACCACAAGTACCTTGGGGTGAATCCCTGCTATCCACAATTAAAACAGTGCTGAAGTTACCACTTCTACAAAAGTTAGATCCTTTGATCAAATTCTCTACCTCTGCTTTCAAAACTTTTCTGATTCAATCTCCTAACACCTCCCAAATTTCTTTGTCTCGCCTGCTTAAGATCACAATCCTTTTGTGACCGATACAACATACTTTTCCCTCTTTCTTTATATCAAAACAACCTGCTGTATCTTTCTTATGAATCTTCCCAAAAAATTCAGTTGGGGTCAAAGAGGGCCAGTCACAGACCAACAGTTTGACCAAAAGTGAACAAGGAGGAAGCATATTCCATATGCAGGGCGAGATGACCTAACTCACATTGGATAAGGATTTTGGGATGTTCTTGTTAATTGTCCAAGATTTCGGTATTTGTAATCATCTGGGTTTTATCCAATATGCATACATTATATAACACTGAATTATAACTAGAAACAGCTGTTTATAACTTGTGAAAAACAATGTCATTGTCACGCCCATATGCTCATTTTTCCCCTCCCATCCTGCTATGAAAATGGGGTATAAATATAACTGACGTATGAATACAATTTGAATTGGTTATTGAACACGTCTCTGCTATTAATTTCCAATTTCCAGAGCTCTGAATGAGTTGGCAAATATCCATCATACTAGATGAGTTCCCAAAAGTCATATCAACACAGGTAAAAACCTTTGTTCATGGTTTTCTGATCCTACAGAGAGGAGCTTGTTATCCCCTCTCCCCAGCGGCAGCTTGACATACCCAGGGGAGACAGTAAGCCCCACAACCGTGCAGATGGGTCTCTGCACTTACAGCATAGGGGGTAGGGATGGTCGGTCCTGTCCCCCGGCAACAGGGCTGTTTAGCCAAAGGGGAGACAGTCGGTCTCTCCCCACAGCAGCATGGTGCTTTGTTTAAAGGGGAGACAATCAGTCTCCCCCTCCAGCAGCACAGCTATGTCGGTCTCCCCCTCCAGCAACCAGGCTCCCACCAGGCTACTTCCGTGGTAATGCGGGCACCAGGGCAGAGTACCGCTGGTCTCTGTTCACTCAGCATCCCACCAAGGCAGCCTACCAGTCCCCCACACAGCCGTGGTGAGGCACCTGGACATGGACAAGATTCTCCCTTACTCAGGTGTAGTAACCAGTTATTGTGGGTGGGCTGTACTGCTGTTTCTGTTTTGTGGGTGGGCTGCTGGACTAACCAGGGCACTGACCGGCAGGAGGTCAGATACCCTGTTAGTCTGTTTGGAAAAGGGGAGAGATGTGACGAGACCAATCTCGCCACTGTGTATTGGAGGAGCCTGGTTGCCTGCCTGCTGCCTTTTGACTATGGACCGGCATTTAAATACTATTCCTGTATTTCTGCCCTGGCGTTCGGTAGATTCTCGATTTTACGGAATGAACTCATTTAACCCAGATAGCTATGCCATGGAGCCTATTCGTGTAATAAAAGACTTTGGCTCCATGGCAATTGAACTGTATGTGTGTGGTCTGAGTGCCATTCAGTAATAATGTGCGCTCAGACCTAAGCTATCTGGGGATATGTCTGTATTTTATGTAATAAATGCAACCTTGTGTATTTTATCGTATTTTACTGTCTTTTTACTGCCATGTGTTCAATGGAGTTTTGCCTCTGTACTTGGAGATAATTGGATTACTTCCCAATTATCTCCAGGATAGAAGACTCTGTGGAACTGGTTTTGGGCAGAAAAGCCATGCTTCATTTGGTCACAAAGGACTACGATCTATCTTTTGAACTAATGGACCAATTTGGATGATTTTGACATATGTTTGTATTTGGAGTATGCTGATTCTGAAAATGTAAGTTTATTTATGTGAATGTGATGCATACTTTTCAAGTTATGAATAATGTGGAAACATTTTATTTCTCTGGCTGTGATAATTACATTAGCCATTGTGTAAGGTAATTGTATCACAGGCAGAGGGGATGATTTTGTGTGGGAGTGTCTGAGTGTATTGTACGTGTTTATTGGTTGTGTTCCAAAACCCTGTGGGTGGTACTAATGTGTATATAAGAACAATAAACCCACAGCTCTGCCTGTTCCTCCTTGCCCCTCAAAACGGGGCCTTGTCTCGTTCTTGGGGGGATTTATTGTATGCTGTTCCAGTTCGACTGCTAGGAGTGTAAACCTATTCGTATGGTTTATCCTATTTGGCTGTTTACGGCATTCATATGGTTTCCTGTTCGGCGGATTGGTGTTCTGCAGTAGCTGTGCCTGTGTCTCTGGAAGGGAAGATCTACTAAACAGCGGTTTAACCCTTTTATGCCTGGGGGTGCCGTTACAGTGTAGTATACATGTAACAAGGTATACTATACAATGGTAAATAGCGTAATATATGTGAATTCCAATACCCATAAAGTGTGTATTAGTGATCACTCACACTCCCTATGCTGTGTGTATTGTCGATCACTCACACTCCCCATGCTGTGTGTATTGTCGATCACTCACACTCCCTATGCTGTGTGTATTGTCGATCACTCACACTCCCCATGTAAATAGTGTAATATACATGTAACGAGGTATACTATACGATGTAAATAATGTAATATATGTGAATCAAGGTATGCTATATGATGGTAAATAGTGTACTATATATGTAACAAGGTGTAATATACCATGGTAAACAGTGTAATATACTGAAGGAGGTGTAATGTGTGCTATGCATGTAACGAGGTGTAATATACGATGTAAATAATGTAATATATGTGAATCGAGGTATACTATATGATGGTAAATAGTGTACTATATATGTAACGAGGTATGCTATACGATGGTAAACAGTGTAATATACTGAAGGAGGTGTAATGTGTACTATGCATGTAACGAGGTGTAATATATGGTAATGTTTCCACTGATACACAATCTGTTGAGATGTATTTATAGGTTACTAAAATTTAATGACTCGGCCTGAACTGATCTTTCTTGCGCTGTACAGATGATCATTTCACACCTTATAAATAACATCTGTTTAATCCTCTGGGTGTTTATTCAGGAACACGACACGTCACCATTGGAACAGAGATGTGAGTTTGTGTATGGGGGGAGAATGTAGTGTGAGCAATCGGCAATACACACAGCATAGGGAGTGTGAGTGATCGGCAATACACACAGCATAGGGAGTGTGAGTGATCGGCAATACACACAGCATGGGGAGTGTGAGTGATCGGCAATACACACAGCATGGGGAGTGTGAGTGATCGGCAATAGACACAGCATAGGGAGTGTGAACAATCGACAATACACACAGCATGGGGAGTGTGAGTGATCGCAATACACACAGCATGGAGAGTGTGAGTGATCGACAATACACACAGCATAGGAAGTGTGAGTGATCGGCAATACACACAGCATGGGGAGTGTGAGTGATCGAAAATACACACAGCATAGGGAGTGTGAGCAATCGACAATACACACAGCATAGGGAGTGTGAGCAATCGACAATACACACAGCATGGGGAGTGTGAGTGATCGGCAATACACACAGCATAGGGAGTGTGAGTGATCGACAATACACACAGCATGGGGAGTGTGAGTGATCGACAATACACACAGCATGGGGAGTGTGAGTGATCGACAATACACACAGCATGGGGAGTGTGAGTGATCGCAATACACACAGCATGGAGAGTGTGAGTGATCGGCAATACACACAGCATAGGGAGTGTGAGTGATCGGCAATACACACAGCATGGGGAGTGTGAGTGATCGACAATACACACAGCATAGGGAGTGTGAGTGATCGGCAATACACACAGCATGGGGAGTGTGAGTGATCGACAATACACACAGCATGGGGAGTGTGAGTGATCGACAATACACACAGCATAGGGAGTGTGAGTGATCACTAATACACACGTTATGGGTATTGGAATGATAGATGAAAACATAGGACATGGAGAAGATGAGTTTTGTATATTTTAGTTCACTAGTGTAACAGCTCAATAGTATCATTCAGCTATTAGTACATTGGAGAGGGAGTTCACTAGTGTAACAGTTTGGTGATATATTACACTATTAGTACATTGGAGAAGGAGTTCACTAGTGTAACAGCTCAGTGATAGATTACATTATTAGTACATTGGAGAAGGAGTTCACTAGTGTAACAGCTCGGTGATATATTACACAATTAGTACATTGGAGAGGGAGTTCACTAGTGTAACAGCTCAGTGATAGATTACAATATTAGTACATTGGAGAGGGAGTTCACTAGTGTAACAGCTCAGTGATAGATTACAATATTAGTGCATTGGAGAAGGAGTTCACTAGTGTAACAGCTCGGTGAAATATTACACTATTAGAACATTGGAGAAGGAGTTCACTAGTGTAACAGCTCTGTGATAGATTACATTATTAGTACATTGGAGAGGGAGTTCACTAGTGTAACAGCTCGGTGATATATTACACTATTAGTACATTGTAGAGGGAGTTCACTAGTGTAACAGCTCAGTGATAGATTACAATATTAGTACATTGGAGAGGGAGTTCACTAGTGTAACAGTTTGGTGAAATATTACACTATTAGTACATTGGAGAAGGAGTTCACTAGTGTAACAGCTCTGTGATAGATTACATTATTAGTACATTGGAGAGGGAGTTCACTAGTGTAACAGCTCGGTGATATATTACACTATTAGTACATTGGAGAGGGAGTTCACTAGTGTAACAGTTTGGTGAAATATTACACTATTAGTACATTGGAGAAGGAGTTCACTAGTGTAACAGCTCGGTGATATATTACATTATTAGTACATTGGAGAGGGAGTTCACTAGTGTAACAGTTTGGTGAAATATTACACTATTAGTACATTGGAGAAGGAGTTCACTAGTGTAACAGCTCTGTGATAGATTACATTATTAGTACATTGGAGATGGAGTTCACTAGTGTAACAGCTCAGTTATATATTACACTATTAGTACATTGGAGAGGGAGTTCACTAGTGTAACAGTTTGGTGAAATATTACACTATTAGTACATTGGAGAAGGAGTTCACTAGTGTAACAGCTCAGTGATATATTACATTATTAGTACATTGGAGAGGGAGTTCACTAGTGTAACAGTTCAGTGATATATTACACTATTAGTACATTGGAGAAGGAGTTCACTAGTGTAACAGCTCGTGATAGATTACAGTATTAGTACATTGGAGAAGGAGTTCACTAGTGTAACAGCTCAGTGATAGATTACATTATTAGAACATTGGAGAAGGAGTTCACTAGTGTAACAGCTCGGTGATATATTACACTATTAGTACATTGGAGAAGGAGTTCACTAGTGTAACAGCTCAGTGATAGATTACATTATTAGTACATTGGAGAAGGAGTTCACTAGTGTAACAGCTCGGTGATATATTACATTATTAGTACATTGGAGAAGGAGTTCACTAGTGTAACAGTTTGGTGATATATTACATTATTAGTACATTGGAGAAGGAGTTCACTAGTGTAACAGCTCAGTGATAGATTACATTATTAGTAGATTGGAGAAGGAGTTCACTAGTGTAACAGCTCAGTGATAGATTAAATTATTAGTACATTGGAGAAGGAGTTCACTAGTGTAACAGCTCAGTGATATATTACATTATTAGTAGATTGGAGAAGGAGTTCACTAGTGTAACAGCTTGGTGATATATTACATTATTAGTACATTGGAGAAGGAGTTCACTAGTGTAACAGCTCAGTGATAGATTACATTATTAGTAGATTGGAGAAGGAGTTCACTAGTGTAACAGCTCAGTGATAGATTAAATTATTAGTACATTGGAGAAGGAGTTCACTAGTGTAACAGCTCAGTGATAGATTACATTATTAGAACATTGGAGAAGGAGTTCACTAGTGTAACAGCTCGGTGATATATTACACTATTAGTACATTGGAGAAGGAGTTCACTAGTGTAACAGCTCAGTGATAGATTACATTATTAGTACATTGGAGAGGGAGTTCACTAGTGTAACAGCTCAGTGATAGATTACATTATTAGTAGATTGGAGAAGGAGTTCACTAGTGTAACAGCTCAGTGATAGATTAAATTATTAGTACATTGGAGAAGGAGTTCACTAGTGTAACAGCTCTGTGATAGATTACATTATTAGTACATTGGAGAGGGAGTTCACTAGTGTAACAGTTTGGTGATATATTACACTATTAGTACATTGGAGAAGGAGTTCACTAGTGTAACAGCTCGGTGATAGATTACATTATTAGTACATTGGAGAGGGAGTTCACTAGTCTAACAGCTCGGTGATATATTACACTATTAGTACATTGGAGAAGGAGTTCACTAGTGTAACAGCTCATGATAGATTACAGTATTAGTACATTGGAGAAGGAGCTCACTAGTGTAACAGCTCAGTGATAGATTACATTATTAGTACATTGGAGAAGGAGTTCACTAGTGTAACAGCTCGGTGATATATTACATTATTAGTACATTGGAGAGGGAGTTCACTAGTGTAACAGTTTGGTGATATATTACACTATTAGTACATTGGAGAAAGAGTTCACTAGTGTAACAGCTCAGTGATAGATTACATTATTAGTAGATTGGAGAAGGAGTTCACTAGTGTAACAGCTCGGTGATATATTACATTATTAGTACATTGGAGAAGGAGTTCATTAGTGTAACAGCTCTGTGATAGATTACAATATTAGTACATTGGAGAAGGAGTTCACTAGTGTAACAGCTCGGTGATATATTACAGTATTAGTACATTGGAGAGGGAGTTCACTAGTGTAACAGTTTGGTGATATATTATACTATTAGTACATTGGAGAAGGAGTTCACTAGTGTAACAGCTCGGTGATATATTACATTATTAGTACATTGGAGAGGGAGTTCACTAGTGTAACAGCTCTGTGATAGATTACATTATTAGTACATTGGAGAAGGAGTTCACTAGTGTAACAGCTCTGTGATAGATTACATTATTAGTACATTGGAGAGGGAGTTCACTAGTGTAACAGCTCTGTGATAGATTACATTATTAGTACATTGGAGAGGGAGTTCACTAGTGTAACAGCTCGGTGATATATTACACTATTAGTACATTGGAGAGGGAGTTCACTAGTGTAACAGCTTGGTGATAGATTACATTATTAGTACATTGGAGAGGGAGTTCACTAGTGTAACAGCTCGGTGATATATTACACTATTAGTACATTGGAGAAGGAGTTCACTAGTGTAACAGCTCGGTGATATATTACATTATTAGTACATTGGAGAGGGAGTTCACTAGTGTAACAGCTTGGTGATATATTACATTATTAGTACATTGGAGAGGGAGTTCACTAGTGTAACAGCTTGGTGATATATTACATTATTAGTACATTGGAGAAGGAGTTCACTAGTGTAACAGCTTGGTGATAGATTACATTATTAGTACATTGGAGAAGGAGTTCACAAGTGTAACAGCTTGGTGATAGATTACATTATTAGTACATTGGAGAGGGAGTTCGCTAGTGTAACAGTTTGGTGATATATTACATTATTAGTACATTGGAGAAGGAGTTCACTAGTGTAACAGCTCTGTGATAGATTACATTATTAGTACATTGGAGAAGGAGTTCACTAGTGTAACAGCTCAGTGATAGATTACATTATTAGAACATTGGAGAAGGAGTTCACTAGTGTAACAGCTCAGTGATAGATTACACTATTAGTACATTGAGAAGGAGTTCACTAGTGTAACAGCTCTGTGATAGATTACAATATTAGTACATTGGGCTTCACTAGTGCTTAACAGCTCAGTGATATATTACACTATTAGTACATTGGAAGAGTTCTGATGTAACACTGGCTTGGTGGTGATATATTTACATTATTATTTTATTGGAGAGGGGTTCACTAGTGCTTGTAACAGTTTGGTGATATATTACACTATTGGTACATTGGAAAAGAGTTCACTAGTGTAACAGCTCGATGATAGATTACATTATTAGTAGATTGGAGAGAAGGGTTCACTAGTGTAACATTTCGATATATTACATTATTAGTACATTGGAGAAGAGTTCACTAGTGTAGCTCAGTGATAGGTACATTGTTAGTACACACATTGGAGAAAGGGAGTTCACTAGTGTAACAGCTTGGTGATACTATTACATTATTAGTACATTGGGAGAAGGAGTTTCACTAGTGTAACAGCTTGGTGATATATTACATTATTAGTACGTGGAGAAGGAGTTCACTAGTGTAACAGCTCAGTGATAGATACATTATTAGTACATTGGAAGGGGAGTTCACTAGTGTAACAGTTTGGTGATATATTACATTATTAGTACATTGGAAAGGAGTTCACTAGTGTAACAGCTCAGTGATAGATTACATTATTAGTACATTGGAGAGGGAGTTCACTAGTGTAACAGCTTGGTGATATATTACATTATTAGTACATTGGAGAGGGAGTTCACTAGTGTAACAGCTTGGTGATATATTACATTATTAGTACATTGGAGAGGGAGTTCACTAGTGTAACAGCTTGGTGATATATTACATTATTAGTACATTGGAGAGGGAGTTCACTAGTGTAACAGCTTGGTGATAGATTACATTATTAGTACATTGGAGAGGGAGTTCACTAGTGTAACAGCTTGGTGATATATTACACTATTAGTACATTGGAGAAGGAGTTCACTAGTGTAACAGCTTGGTGATATATTACATTATTAGTACATTGGAGAAGGAGTTCACTAGTGTAACAGCTTGGTGATATATTACATTATTAGAACATTGGAGAAGGAGTTCACTAGTGTAACAGCTCAGTGATAGATTACATTATTAGTACATTGGAGAAGGAGTTCACTAGTGTAACAGCTCAGTGATAGATTACATTATTAGTACATTGGAGAAGGAGTTCACTAGTGTAACAGTTTGGTGATATATTACACTATTAGTACATTGGAGAAGGAGTTCACTAGTGTAACAGCTCAGTGATAGATTACATTATTAGTACATTGGAGAAGGAGTTCACTAGTGTAACAGCTCTGTGATAGATTACATTATTAGTACATTGGAGAGGGAGTTCACTAGTGTAACAGCTTGGTGATATATTACATTATTAGTACATTGGAGAGGGAGTTCACTAGTGTAACAGCTTGGTGATATATTACACTATTAGTACATTGGAGAAGGAGTTCACAAGTGTAACAGCTCGGTGATAGATTACATTATTAGTACATTGGAGAAGGAGTTCACTAGTGTAACAGCTTGGTGATAGATTACATTATTAGTACATTGGAGAAGGAGTTCACACTAGTGTAACAGCTCAGTGATATATTACATTATTAGTACATTGGAGAGGGGATTCACTAGTGTAACAGCTTGGTGATATATTACATTATTAGTACATTGGAAGGTGTTCACTAGTGTAACAGCTCAGTGATAGATACATTATTAGTACATTGGAGAGGATTCCACTAGTGTAACAGTTTGGTGATATATTACATTATTGGTACATTGGAGAGAATTCACTAGTGTAACAGTTTGGTGATATATTACATTATTAGTACATTGGAGAAGGGGATTCCTTTAGTGTAACAGCTCAGTGATAAGATTACATTTATTAGTACATTGGAGAGGAGTTAAGCTAGTGTAACAGTTTGAGTGATATATTACACTATTAGTATTACATTGGAGAAGGAGTTCACTAGTGTAACAGCTCGGTGATATATTACATTATTAGTACATTGGAGAAGGAGTTCACTAGTGTAACAGCTCAGTGATATATTACATTATTAGTACATTGGAGAGGGAGTTCACTAGTGTAACAGCTTGGTGATATATTACATTATTAGTACATTGGAGAAGGTGTTCACTAGTGTAACAGCTCAGTGATAGATTACATTATTAGTACATTGGAGAGGGAGTTCACTAGTGTAACAGTTTGGTGATATATTACATTATTAGTACATTGGAGAAGGAGTTCACTAGTGTAACAGTTTGGTGATATATTACATTATTAGTACATTGGAGAAGGAGTTCACTAGTGTAACAGCTCAGTGATAGATTACATTATTAGTACATTGGAGAGGGAGTTCGCTAGTGTAACAGTTTGGTGATATATTACACTATTAGTACATTGGAGAAGGAGTTCACTAGTGTAACAGCTTGGTGATATATTACATTATTAGTACATTGGAGAAGGAGTTCACTAGTGTAACAGCTTGGTGATATATTACATTATTAGTACATTGGAGAAGGAGTTCACTAGTGTAACAGTTTGGTGATATATTACACTATTAGTACATTGGAGAAGGAGTTCACTAGTGTAACAGCTCAGTGATAGATTAAATTATTAGTACATTGGAGAAGGAGTTCACTAGTGTAACAGCTCTGTGATAGATTACATTATTAGTACATTGGAGAGGGAGTTCACTAGTGTAACAGTTCGGTGATATATTACATTATTAGTACATTGGAGAAGGAGTTCACTAGTGTAACAGCTCAGTGATAGATTACATTATTAGTACATTGGAGAGGGAGTTCGCTAGTGTAACAGTTTGGTGATATATTACACTATTAGTACATTGGAGAAGGAGTTCACTAGTGTAACAGCTTGGTGATATATTACATTATTAGTACATTGGAGAAGGAGTTCACTAGTGTAACAGCTTGGTGATATATTACATTATTAGTACATTGGAGAAGGAGTTCACTAGTGTAACAGCTCAGTGATAGATTACATTATTAGTACATTGGAGAAGGAGTTCACTAGTGTAACAGCTTGGTGATATATTACATTATTAGTACATTGGAGAAGGAGTTCACTAGTGTAACAGCTTGGTGATATATTACATTATTAGTACATTGGAGAAGGAGTTCACTAGTGTAACAGTTTGGTGATATATTACACTATTAGTACATTGGAGAAGGAGTTCACTAGTGTAACAGCTCAGTGATAGATTACATTATTAGTAGATTGGAGAAGGAGTTCACTAGTGTAACAGCTCAGTGATAGATTAAATTATTAGTACATTGGAGAAGGAGTTCACTAGTGTAACAGCTCTGTGATAGATTACATTATTAGTACATTGGAGAGGGAGTTCACTAGTGTAACAGCTTGGTGATATATTACATTATTAGTACATTGGAGAAGGAGTTCGCTAGTGTAACAGCTCTGTGATAGATTACACTATTAGTACATTGAGAGGGAGTTCACTAGTGTAACAGCCTCGGTGATAGATTAAATTATTATACATTGGAGAGGAGTTCACTAGTGTAACAGCTCCAAAGTGATAGATTTTACATTATTAGTACATTGGAGAAGGAGTTCACTAGTGTACAGCCTCATGGATATATTACATTATTAGTACATTGGAGAAGGAGTTCACTAGTGTAACAGCTTGGTGATAGGATTACATTATTAGTACATTGGAGAAGAGCCCACTAGTGCAAATAGCTCTGGTGGATATAATACATTATTAGTACATTGAGAAGGAGTTCAATAGTGTAACAGCCCAGATAGATTACAATATTAGTACATTGGAGAAGGAGTTCACTAGTAACAGCCTGTGATAGATTACAATATTAGTACATTGGAGAAGGCTCACTAGTGTAACAGCCCTTCAGTGATAGATTACATTATTAGTACATTGGAGAGGAGTTCACCAGTGTAACAGCTCAGTGATAGACACACACATAGTACATTGGAGAGGGAGTTCACTAGTGTAACAGCTCTGTGATATATTACACTATTAGTACATTGGAGAAGGAGTTCGCTAGTGTAACAGCTCTGTGATAGATTACATTATTAGTACATTGGAGAAGGAGTTCACTAGTGTAACAGCTTGGTGATATATTACATTATTAGTACATTGGAGAAGGAGTTCACTAGTGTAACAGCTCTGTGATATATTACACTATTAGTACATTGGAGAAGGAGTTCGCTAGTGTAACAGCTTGGTGATATATTACACTATTAGTACATTGGAGAAGGAGTTCGCTAGTGTAACAGCTCTGTGATAGATTACACTATTAGTACATTGGAGAAGGAGTTCGCTAGTGTAACAGCTCGGTGATATATTACACTATTAGTACATTGGAGATATGGGGCACTAATGTTGATGATATAGTAAGAATGAAATATATTCAACTCGAGGCTCACTCACATCTGCTGCTTTCTTCTCTGCCATTTCCAGCTTCTCCTGAGCATCCTTGACCGATTCTGAATATTTTTCCACCTCATCCTCCGTGCCTTTCATCTTTTTCTGCAGACCCATAACCTCTTCCTCTAGCTGGAGAGAGAAAAAATGAGAGATGGGGAAAGATAAAATTGGATACAGAAAAGGGAAACAATGCATGGGGGGAAGAGGAATATAATACAAGTAAATGTAATACAGGTAAATTACAGGGGAGGGGGATGTAATACAGGTAAATGTACAGGGGGAGGAGGATGTAATACAGGTAAATGTATAGGAGGATGTAATACAGGTAAATTACAGGGGGAGGGGAATGTAATACAAGTAAATGTACGGGGGAAGAGGATGTAATAAAGGTAAATGTATAGGAGGATGTAATACAGGTAAATTACAGGGGGAGGGGAATGTAATACAAGTAAATGTACGGGGGAAGAGGATGTAATAAAGGTAAATGCATTGGGGTGGGGAATAGAATACAGGTAAATGTACAAGGGGGAGTGGAATGTAATACACGTAAATGGACATGGTGGAGGGTGATGTAATATGTGACGAGACCAATCTCGCCGCTGTGTATTGGAGGAGCCAGGTTGCCTGCCTGCTGCCTTTTGACTATGGACCGGCATTTAAATACTTTATTTTCCTATGCAGAAAGGTCTATTCATGTATTTCTGCCCTGGCATTCGGTAGATTCTCGGATTTACTGAATGAACTAATTTAACTCAGATAGCTATGCCATGGAGCCTATTCGTGTAATAAAAGACTTTGGCTCCATGGCAATTGAACTGTGTGTGTGTGGTCTGAGCGCCATTCAGTAATAATGTGGGCTCAGACCTAAGCTATCTGGGCATATGTTGCATGTCTGTATTTTATGTAATAAATGTAACCTTGTGTATTTTATTGTATTGTACTGTCTTTTTACTGCCATGTGCTTAATGGAGTTTTGCCTCTGTACTTGGAGATAATTGGATTACTTCCCAATTATCTCCAGGATAGAAGACTCTGTGGAACTGGTTTTGGCCAGAAAAGCCATGCTTCCTGTGGTCACAAAGGACTACGATCTATCTTTTGAACCAATGGACCAATTCGGATGATTTTGACGTATGTTTGTATTTGGAGTATGCTGATTCTGAAAATGTATTTATGTGAATGTGATGTATACTTTTAAAGTTATGAATAATGTGGAAAAACTGTATTTCTCTGCCTGTGATAATTACATTAACCCATTGTGTAAGATAATTGTATCATAGGCAGAGGGGAGGATTTTGTGTGGGAGTGTCTGAGTGTATTGTACGTGTTTATTGGTTGTTTTCCAAAAACCCTGTGGGTGGTACTAATGTGTATATAAGAACAATAAACCCACAGCTCTGTCTGTTCCTGCTTGACCCTCAAAACGGAGCCTTGTCTCGTTCTTGGGGGATTTATTGTATGCTATTCCAGTCCGACTGCTAGGAGTGTAAACCTTTCGTATGGTTTTTCCTATTCGGCTGTTTACAGCATTCGCATGTTGGAGAGCATTCGTATGCTTCTCCGGTTCAGTGGATTGGTATCTACAGTAGC
The DNA here is from genome assembly GCA_933207985.1 of Pelobates cultripes. NCBI lineage: Eukaryota > Metazoa > Chordata > Amphibia > Anura > Pelobatidae > Pelobates > Pelobates cultripes. Next base: position 328,911,625 of record OW240916.1, read on the forward strand.
TGCCTGTATATCTGGAAGGGAATATCTCCTAAACGGTTGTTAACCCCTTTTATGCCTGGGGTGCCGTTACATAATACAGGTAAATGTACAGGGGGGAGGGGAACACAATACGCGTAAATGCACAGGGGGGAGTGGAATGTAATACAGGTAAATGGACAGGGTGGAGGGGAATATAATACAGGTAAATGTACCAGCAGGGAAGGGAATGTAATATAGGATGCATGGTGTGGCGGAACCAGCCTCACCGCTGGGCATTGGAGAAGACTGATTGCCAGCCTCCTGCCATGTGACTATGGCCCCTGGGATGTATTGCCTGCTCTCCTGTACTGCTGAGGATTGCTATCAACTGGGTGGATTTGGCTATGGAGCTTGTGTATTGCCCTCTGTTGGTAGCAACAGTAATATGCACTAATGTAATAGCAAGACTGGTTCATTTGCATATTCGGGTAGATTTGCATATCGCTAATTCTGCATGCAGGAGAGACATTTTGTGTTAAATATTGTCTTCCCCACCCATTTATAAATATGTAATTATGTTATAATAAGTCACTGTGTGTTGCCTGATATGGTTTGACTGTTTGTAATTTTATTGAGTTTTTACAGTAATGTTAATGTAATGACCATATGGGCTAGTCCCAATTAAAATAAAGTTTTAGACAGTTCTACTTCACCCTCAGTTTGGAGTCCTGTCTTTTATTGGGGGAATCTGATACATATTCCCTTGCTATAGTCACTCCTGAGCTCATTTAAGAGCTAGTTCCTGCTTTGCTCTGAAGGAAGAGAGGTTTGGCCTGCGGTGGTTGTGGTGTCGTCTAGAGTGCTTGGAATCCTCAAGAAGCGCTAGGAGCATCCATCAACATTGGGGTGCCAGGTGATCGATTACATATGGGATTGTAATATAGGTAAATGTATGGGGGAGGGCGATGTAATATAGGTAAATGTACAGGGTGAGGGGTGTAATACAGGTAAATGTACAAATGTACAGGGGGAAAGGGTATGTAATACAGGTAAATGCACAGGAAGGAGGGGAATGTAATACAGGTAAATGTACAGGGAGGAGGGGAATGTAATACAGGTAAATGTACAGGGAGGAGGGGAATGTAATACAGGTAAATGTACAGGGAGGAGGGGTATGTAATACAGGTAAATGTACAGGGAGGAGAGGTATGTAATACAGGTAAATGTACAAATGTACAGGGGGAAAGGGTATGTAATACAGGTAAATGCACAGGAAGGAGGGGAATGTAATACAGGTAAATGTACAGGGAGGAGGGGAATGTAATACAGGTAAATGTACAGGGAGGAGGGGTATGTAATACAGGTAAATGTACAGGGAGGAGGGGTATGTAATACAGGTAAATGTACAGGGTGGAGGGGGATGTAATACAGGTAAATGTACAGGGTGGAGGGGGTTGTAATAAAGGGTAAATGTACAAGGGGAGGGGAATGTAATACAGGTAAATGTACAGGGTGGAGGGGGATGTAATACAGGTAAATGTACAAGGGGAGGGGAATGTAATACAGGTAAATGTACAGGGTGGAGGGGGATGTAATACAGGTAAATGTATGGGGAGTGGGGAACAGAATACAGGTAAATGTACAAGGGGGCAGGAACATATTGCAAGTGTGAGTACAGTAACCTGTATATAATAAGCATGAGTGTTCAAACGTATCTATTCAAAAGAGGCTTTAATTAAACCCATTAGATTTTAGTCGTGTTGACTAAAATCTGTCTAAGAGTTGTGCTAAGAGCTTTCTTTTCTACTGTTACAGGTAAGATTCATCTGTAGGAAAAGGTTACTGATTGCCCAAGGTTTGAATTCCTGTTGGTAATTATAAGGCATTTGATTTGATTAAGCTAGTTACTTGCTGTTGATTGCTGGTTAATTAGCTATTGTTTGCAAATAAGTGGCAGAGGCCTACCCAGGTGTTAAACATTCCTAGTGGGCGTGGATCAAGAGTTATATAAGGCTTGGTCTCATTAGCTTGTCTAATATAGCTTGGTGCTACTTCCAAGTGCTGTTTCTATGTGTAGTTGGAGATATTCTGAGAGTGCTGTTTCTAAGTGTGTAGTTGGAGATATTCTGAGAGTGCTGGTTTCTAAGTGTGTAGTTGGAGATATCCTGAGAGTGCTGTTTCTAAGTGTGTAGTTGGAGATATCCTGAGAGTGCTGTTTCTAAGTGTGTAGTTGGAGATATTCCTGAGAGTGCTGTTTCTAAGTGTGTAGTTGGAGATATTCTGGAGAGTGCTGTTTCTAAGTGTGTAGTTGGAGATATTCTGGAGAGTGCTGTTTCTAAGTGTGTAGTTGGAGATATTCTGAAGAGTGCTGTTTCTAAGTGTGTAGTTGGAGATATCCTGGAGAGTGCTGTTTCTAAGTGTGTAGTTGGAGATATTCTGAAAAGAAACTGGAGGTAATCTGAGGTATGCAGGAGGATAAACACAAAGTTAAGATTTGTTTGATTTAAATTATTTTCCTCATTAGAAACTTTAGAAAAACAGACTTTTCTAAAATTAGAATAGAGGAGTCATTATCAGACTGGAGCAATTTAAATGGAGTCCAAGAGAAATGGGATTATTTAAAAGTTGCACTATTGAAGGCAACAGAAAATTGCATTAGGCTTGTCAGTAAAAGCAAAAATTCAAGAAACCACTGTGGTACTCCGCAGATGTGGCCAAAGTAGTTAAAAACAAAAAGTTAGCATTTAGGAATTATAAAAAAACCCAGAGTGAGGAAGACAAAATGATCTATAAGATTAGGCAGAAAGAGGCTAAGCAAGTTATAAGAGCTTCCAAATCACACACAGAAGAGAAAATAGCACAGTCAGTAAAAAAGGGGATAAAACATTTTTAGATACATAAATGAGAAATGAAAAGTAAAACAAGGATTAGTTAGATTAAAAACAAAAGAAGGAAGGTATGTAGAAGAGGATAAAGGTCTAGCTGACTGCCTCAATGAAGATTTTTGTTCTGTATTTACAGATGAAAATGAAGGAAAGGGACCTCAGTTGAGAAAAAAGGATAAATGAGTCATTTATTACACGTGAGTTTACAGAGGAAGAGGTTCTATTTCAACTGTCAAAAGTAAAGGCAAATAAGTCAATGGGACCTGATGGAATACACCCAAAGCTATTAAAAGAGCTTAGTGGTGTACTAGCAAAACCATTAACAGATTTATTTAACCAACCATTGTTAACAGGAGTAGTCCCAGAAGATTGGAAGTTAGCGAATGTTGTGCCCATTTACAAGAAAGGTAATAGGGAGGAGTCGGGCAACTATAGGCCAGTAAGCCTAACTTCAGTAGTGGGGAAAGTGATGGAAACCATGTTAAAGGATAGGATTGATGAACATCTAAAACACATGGATTTCAAGATCAGAGACAACATGGGTTTACTTCAGGGAGATCATGCCAAACTAATCTTATTGATTTTTTTGATTGGGTAACTAAAATTATAGATCAGGGTGGTGCAGTAGACATTGCTTACCTAGATTTCAGTAAGGCTTTTGACACTGTTGCACATAGAAGGCTTATCAATAAACTGCAATCTTTAAGTTTGGATTCAATATTGTTGAATGGGTAAGGCAGTGGCTGAGTGACAGGCAACAGAGGGTTGTAGTTAATGGAATATATTCGAAGCTTGGACTTGTCACCAGTGGGGTACCTCAGGGATCTGTACTTGGACCCATTCTCTTTAATATTTTTATTAGTGATATTGCAGAAGGTCTTGATGGTAAGGTATGTCTTTTTGCTGATGATTCTAAGATATGTAACAGGGTTGATGTTCCAGGAGGGATAAGCCAAATGGCAAATGATTTAGGTAAACTAGAAAAATGGTCAGAATTGTGGCAACTGACATTTAATGTGGATAAGTGAAAGATAATGCATCTTGGACGTAAAAACCCAAGGGCAGAGTACAGAATATTTGTTAGAGTTCTAACCTCAACATATGAGGAAAGGGATTTAGGGGTGATTATTTCTGATGACTTAAAGGTAGGCAGACAATGTAACAGAGCAGCAGGAAATGCTAGCAGAATGCTTGGTTGTATAGGGAGAGGTATTAGCAGTAGAAAGAGGGAAGTGCTCATGCCATTGTACAGAACACTGGTGAGACCTCACTTGGAGTATTGTACACAGTACTGGAGACCGTATCTTCAGAAGGATATTGATACCTTTAGAGAGGGTTCAGAGAAGGGCTACTAAACTGGTTCATGGATTGCGGGATAAAACTTACCAGGAAAGGTTAAAGGATCTTAACATGTATAGCTTGGAGGAAAGACAAAACAGGGGGGATATGATAGAAACATTTAAATATATAAAGGGAATCAACACAGTAAAGGAGGAGACTATATTTAAAAGAAGAAAAACTACCACAACAAGAGGACATAGTCTTAAATTAGAGGGACAAAGGTTTAAAAATAATATCAGGAAGTATTACTTTACTGAGAGGGTAGTGGATGCATGGAATAGCCTTCCAGCTGAAGTGGTAGAGGCTAACACAGTAAAGGAGTTTAAGCATGCGTGGGATAGGCATAAGGCTATCCTAACTATAAGATAAGGCTAGGGACTAATGAAAGTATTTAGAAAATTGGGCAGACTAGATGGGCCGAATGGTTCTTATCTGCCATCACATTACACTATGACTAACACTAAATTGAAATCTGGTGTGAGTACAGCGACTCCGGTTACTGCAGGGCCATACACCTTTGGTCATTCTCTCTAAACACCTTGGGTCAGTCTGTCAGTCTCTCTATAAGCCTTGGGTCAGTCTGTCACGGTCCCTCTATACGACTTGGGTCAGACTGTCACGGTCTCTCTATAAGCCTTGGGTCAGTCTGTCACGGTCTCTCTATACACCTCAGATCAGACTGTCACAATCTCTCTATTCACCTTGGGTCGGTCTGTCATGGTCTCTCTATAAACCCTGGGTCACACTGTCACGGTCTCTCTATACACCTTGGATGAGTCTGTTAGTCTCTTTATACACCCTGGGTCGGGCTGTCAGTTAACCCTTGATACACCCTGGGTCAGACTGTCAGTTAACACTTGATACACCCTGGGTCGGGCTGACAGTTAACCCTTTATAAATCCTGGGTCGGGCTGTCAGTTAACCCTTTATAAATCCTGGGTCAGGCTGTCAGTTAACCCTTTATAAATCCTGGGTCAGGCTGTCAGTTAACCCTTTATAAACCCTGTGTCGGGCTGTCAGTTAACCCTTTATAAACCCTGTGTCGGGCTATCAGTTAACCCTTTATAAACCCTGTGTCGGGCTGTCAGTTAACCGTTTTATATACCCTGAGGGCTGTTAATTATCCCTGCCCATTCTCACAGGTTTATAACTGCCAGTTGCAAATTGTGTGTTCTTTGTGGTCCCAATAATATCCACCAGGCAACTGTAAAGCAACGGAAGATTGCAAAATAGTGAGATATAGGCAATCTGAACCAAGATGCATAAAGATGGCTGTCAGAAAGGGGCAGGAGAAAAAGGTAGGCAAGTGACTTCTTCAAAAATGTCAATATGCATGAACTGAAAAAAATAAGAAATGGTGTATATATAAAATAAACATTACAATGGAGATATTGTAAGTATGCTTTATGTTTGACAACTGTACAGCTAACAAAATATTACCTGACATTGGTTATATATGACACAAGATGGCAGCAGAGAGTCAGGGCTGCTTCCAAGGGAGGAATTCACTCACACTACAATGGCCAGCAGTAGCACTTGGCCACTTGGCAGCTCTATGAGACATTAGATTCAAATCTCTTTGGGGTAGACTAGCAGTCTGCCATAAAAACAAAACATAACAATTTAACAGACTGCTAGCTCCTCAGAAAAATGTTAACAGCTAGAAGTAGGTAGTCAGTTTGTTTGAGGAGAAACATTTGAGGAGATATCTTGTTGCTTGTAAATAGGTGTCACGTATTATAGCTGGTACCCCACATCTTGTTATAGCTGGGACCCCATGTGGCGGACCCACTGCCTGTCCGTGAATTGACTGTCTTTACATTGTGTGTGTTTTCTCCATTCTTTAGTTTATTGTGCCTGCTCCCTGTTCAGGAGGTCTTCCACAAAGGGAATCCATTCACCTCTTGAACGGGGACCACCCAAATCCCTCATTTAGAATGTTAGGTTAGAATGTTCACACCTCGCAACATAAGTGTCAGAACCGTAAACTACAAGGGAAACAATTAATGAGTGTCAGTCACGGCAGCCGGTCCGGCTGAACGGCCACACCGTCCAGGGGCTACGAGACCTCCTTCCCACAGCCCACGTCCACCTCGAGTGGGGCCCTGGAGACCAGAGGGTGGAAGTCGGGCTCATGGATGAACTGCCCGCAGTAGTGCTGCTCGGCAATGACCTGGGCCACCTCACTTTCACCTATGTGCAACCCCAGACCCCCGCGGAATTCTATCCAGTGATGACCCGACAGCAAGTTCGCACCACCCGACATGGCTCACACTTTAAGACTCAGGTAGCCACACGTACCCGTTCCCATAACCCCGTTCCCCACAGTTGCCCCGTGGACCTGTTGTCCCTGTAGACCTCGGCTAGACGCATCAGCCTGGTGACCCGTGGTCACCTTCCTACACCTACCCCCTTGCCTTAGGATACCCCTGCCGAGTTTAGGAGGGCCCTACCCTCCAACCCTATAGGCATATGGCAGCCACTGGTCATGTGGGGAAGGATGGGGAACGATTTATCTGGGATAGGCAGTTTTTATACCGCGTAGTGGAAAAGGGGAAGTCAGGGACAGCTCCTATTGCCACCAAGCAGTTGGTGGCCCCCAGGAAATATCAGTATGAGCTATTGAAGATAGCTCTCGATATTCCCCTTTCATGGCATTTGGAGAAAGGTCGTACGCAGCATCGGCTCACTCAAAGCTTTTTCTGGCCCAGCATATCGAAGGATCTGAGGCAGTATTGCCAGACCTGTGAAGTCTGCCAGAAAGTGGGGAAGCAGGGCGATCGGCGCAAGGCCCTACTTTAGCACCCACCCATCATCCAAGACCCCTTCGGCAGAGTAGCTGTCGATATCATATATCTCCTGGGTAAGCCTAGTCCCTCTGGGAAGAAGTATATTCTGATCATTGAGGACTACGTGACTTGGTACCCCGAGGCAGCCGCACTGAGCACATTCAGGCAGAGACTGTGGCCGAAGCCCTAATGCGAGTATTCTCCCAGATGGGTTTTCCCCAGGAGATCCTCTCGGACCAGGGCTCCCAGTTTACTCCCGATATGACTAACCAACTGTGGATATTTTGCGGCATTAAACCGATCCTAAGCTCCCCCTATCACCCCTAAACCAATGGACTGTGCGAGCCCCTCAATGGCACGTTGAAGCAGATGCTCTGTACCTTTGCAGCGACTCGCAAGGATTTGGAAAGATTCCTGCTGCATCTCCTATTTGCATATCGGGAGGTACCCCAGGAATCCACAGGATTCTCTCCGTTCTAATTAATGTTAGGACAGAGTGTTAGAGGACCCCTAGACCTTATCAGGGAGCACTGGGAGAGAGAGGGGGAGCAGGAAAGGACCCATATGTGCTGGAGTTTCGGGACAGACTGGAGGAACTCACTCACCTGGTGCGTGGGAACCTCCAGGTGGCCCAGAGGTGCCAGCGCACTTGGTATGATCGGGGAGTCAGAAAGTTTTGGTGTTGAAACCCTCTGACACGACAGGCTACAGGCTGCCTGGCAGGGCCCATACCGGGTAGTGGAACAGAAATGTGACACTACCTGTGTGATCGGTCCTTGCTCGAGTCCCAGGGTTAGACGCCTGTTACATGTTAACATGCTGAAGTCCTATCACGAGCGGACATCTGTGCACCAGCCTCAGAAGATTTTGATAATCTTCCACTGCTGGACCTCCTGGAGGATGGAGCTCAAGCAGGATCCATAGATGAGGTCCACCTGGGGACCGACTAACTGAGAAGGAGCACAGGCACAGCAGATGCTGTCGGCCAAGAGGGAGACGTTCTCCAACCTGCCCGGGTATATCTCGCTGGCCACCCACCGGGTGGAGACCCCCGACCAACAACCTCTGCGGCAGACCCAATACCAAGTACCAGAGGCTGTGCGGGAGAGTATAAGTCGGTAGACTCGAACCGTCCAAAAATCCTTGGGCCTCCCCAGTAGTCTTGGTCTCAAAACGAGACGGAACCACAAGGTTCTGTGTAGACTACTGGAGGCTCAATGACAAGCCGGTATCGGATGCGCACCTGATGCCACTTAGGATAGGATGGCTCATGGCCGGTATCTCACCACGATAGATCTGTAAGTCGGCCTTCGTCACCCCATTTGGGCTGTACCAATTTAGGGTAATGCCATTTGGGATGAAAACGCCCCGGCCACTTTCCAGATGATAGTGGACTGGCTGTTAGATAGCCTCCAGGACTATGCCTGCAGATAACTGGACGACATCGCCATATAAAGCAACGCTTGGGAGGAGCATCTGGCACATGTAGGAGTTGTACTAGACTGGATTAGGGAGGCGGGATTAATGCTAAAACCCGGTAAGTGCCACCTAGGAATAGCCGAAGTGCAGTACCTAGGACACCGGGTAGGGTGTGAGACACAGAAGCCCGAGCCAGCCAAAGTTGAGGCAGTAGCCAGATGGCCCCGTCTCACACTAAGACTAATCCTCGCTATTTTCCCACAGAAGGGCTCTTGGTGCCTGGGTGACAAAGGGACAGTCCTTTTTTCCTGCGCATGGTCTCCCAGGTTATAGCTCATGGGATAAAGACCCCCTTTTCCCCGGATGTGGGGAACCCTGTGTTTAGGTGGCGTGCTTTTGGAGACAAAGTGACAAAGCCCTTCCCCGCGTTAGGTTCCCGGGGAGGAGGCGGACCGATAGACAGTACTCCTATAAGCTAGATAAAAAAAGTACCTCTATAAGAGAGATAGACAGTACCCATATAACACAGACAGACAGTACCCCTGTAAGAGAGATAGACAGTACCCCTGTACGAGAGATAGTACCCCTATAGATAGACAGTACTCCTATAAGCTAGATAAAAAAGTACCTCTATAAGAGAGATAGACAGTACCCATATAACACAGACAGACAGTACCCCTGTAAGAGAGATAGTACCCCTATAAGAGAGATAGACAGTACCCCTATAAGACAGATATAAGACAGATAGACAGTACACCTAGATTTTGACTATACATTATCCTGTCCCCTAACTCAGCTTTGTGAGTGGGGGTTAGCTACATGAATAAACCGGGTTCCAGATTAAATGAGTGGGGTGAATCTTAAACTGACCTGTCCTTTAAAAACACATTGCAGTAAAAATGCCAACAGTTAGTTAAAGGATATGTCAGCTCTCACTAAGCACAGCCCATGAAAAATCCTAAATATAAACACACACATATTTTTCCATTGTTCTGAAGTGGAAGAGGGTGTGGGTTTTTTGAGCGAGTTCTCAGTGCAGTTCCCAAAACCTAGATGAAGGTCCTTATGGTTTTGAAGTTGGAGATGATGGCAAAAACTGTTGGTGACTTTTGTCCTGAGCAAAGTTCCGAAGAGTCCATTGCATTAGGACATAAAGGTGGTTGGGAGAGAACGGTTTTACAGAAGAAAAGGTGGTTGGGAGAGAACGGTTTTACAGAAGAAGTGGGTGCCCCATGGCATGGATGGAGAGATTTCCATTATGCTGGATTCTTTGGAGAGCGACCATGGG